>SNQJ01S0081629.1:73062-104078 GCA_010110895.2 Picea sitchensis
GGCAAGTTTTTAAAGACGATGAGGAAATTCAAAGATTTTTGAAAACTATTGAAGAGTTTTCTAACATTTCAATAGATCAAGATGACGAAAATGGTGAAGCAGAAATACATGCTACAGAAGTCCTTCAAGATACTATTGCTGACCACAAAATCATTGAACTGAATAAAAACCATATGCCCAAAGGTTTGGTTCCACTAGAGAGGTTGTTCGATCACAATGATGTTTCCAGGAAGGTTGTTATCCAAACATAAGAAACAAATGTAGTGGATTTTGACATTAGTCCGGATGCAAACCCTAGGTTGGTCAAAATATCTAGAAAACTATCACAAAAACAGAAAGAAGCATATGTTGAATTGATGAAACAATATTCAGATATATTTTCCTGGTCTTATGAAGATCTCAAAGTGTTTGATACAGATATTATTCAACACAAAATTCCTCTGAAACTTGTATCAAAACTCGTTAAGAAAAAGTTCAGGAAATTTAATCCTTTATTGTTACCTATAATAGAAAAGGAGCTGAAAAGGTTGTTGGAAGCAAAAATCATAGTGCCACTGAGATACTCAGAATGGGTATCCAACCTTGTACCTGTCAGGAAGAAGAACAAAGAAATAAGGCTCTGTGTGGACTTGAAGAATCTAAACAGGTTCTCTTTGAAAGACAATTATCCATTACCAAAAATGGATTATATATTACAAAGAGTTGTCGGCGCAAACAGGATCTCTATGCTTGATGGATACTCAAGGTACAATCAAATATCAGTAATGGAAGAGGACAAAAGAAAACAACTTTTACCACTCCTTGGGGCACTTTTATGTATGAAAAGATGCCTTTCATATTGATGAACGCAGGAGCCACATTCCAAAGGGCTATGGATATCTCTTTCATTGGGGAGAAAGACAAGTTTGTGGTTATTTACCTTGATGACATCACTATATTTTCAGCATCCGACGAAGAACATTTATAGCACTTGAAGCAGACCTTTGAGAAGTGCAGGAGGTACGGTATATCACTTAATCCCAAAAAATCACATTTTTCCATGGAGGAAGGAAAGATTTTAGGACACATCATTTCACCTGAAGGTATTAAAATAGATCCTGAAAGAGTAAAGGCTATCCAACAAATAGACATTCCAAGAAACAAAAATTCTATTCAGTCCTTCATTGATAAAATTAATTTTTTAAGGAGGTTTATACCTAACTTTGCAGAGATTATCAAGTACATTACTGCCATGTTGAAAAAGGATGCATAAATTAAGTGGATACCAGCAACGAAAGAATCCTTTGAAAAGGATCAAGCAGGCTATTGTTGAGGCACCTGTTCTAATTAGCCCAGATTACTCCAAAAAATTCATGATTTTTTCATTTGCATTAGAAAATACCATATTTGTTGTTCTTATGCAAAGAAATGAGCAAGGATATGAGAAACCCATCTCCTTCTTTAGAAAAAACCTCAGAGACTCTGAATTGAAGTATGATATAATATAAAAACATGCCTATGCCTTGGTAAAGGTTCTGAAATCCTTCAGAGTATATGTTCTTCAATCTAATATTACATCTTATGTCCCAAGCAGTGCAGTCAAAGAAATATTGGTTCAGCCTGATTGTGAAGGAAAGAGATGGAAATGGATAACAAAAATCCTGGAGTATGATCTCACCATAAATCCTACTTAGCTGATAAAAGGACAAGGCCTTGCCAAATTAATGACAAAATCTAATTGCAAAGCAATTGGGTTGTACCATCTTTTAGACAAGACACAAGATTCTTATGTCCAGATTGAAGAAACAAATTCATAGGTAAACAACAAGTATGTTTCTTCACCATGGTACAAAGATATCATATTTTTTTTGCTGAACTTTCAATCTCCCCCAGAATTGGATAAATCAAAATTTAGATCATTAAAGTTAAGAGCAGTAAAGTACTGCATTGTTGATTAGACCTTATTCTGGAAAGACCCTAATGGTTTTCTGTTGAGGTGTGTTGATGAAAAAGAAGCTAAACAAATTTCTCATGATCTGCATCATGGTGTCTGCGGAGGCCATCATCATTGGAAGGCTATTGCCTTCAATATTCTTAGGGCAGTCTATTACTGACCAGTTCTATTCTCAGATATTTTTGCTCAGGTCAGGGCATGTGAACCCTGTCAGAAATTTGTTGGAAAGAAGAAAATTATATCTTTGCCTCTGAAACCAATCATCACCCATGGAACATTTCAACAGTGGGGATTGTACTTCATCAGAGAGATTAATCCATCATTTTCAGGACAACATAGATGGATTCTTACAACCAAAGATTATTTTACGAAGTGGATCGAAGCAATTCCGACTCAGAATACAACAAACAAGGTAATTATGGAATTTCTAGAAGGATATATTTTTTCCAGGTTTGGCTATCCTAAAAAACTAGTCACTGATAATGCACATGCTTTTAAATCAAATTCCATGATTGAATTCTGCAATAAGTATAGTATCAAATTGGTTCATTCTACTCCCTACTACCCCCAAGGGAACGGATTGGTAGAATCTTCCAATAAGACTCTGATAAGGATTATCAAAAAACTACTGGCAAGAAATAAAAAATCATGGGATTACAAGTTAAAGTT
Organism: Picea sitchensis; assembly: GCA_010110895.2. Taxonomy (NCBI): domain Eukaryota; kingdom Viridiplantae; phylum Streptophyta; class Pinopsida; order Pinales; family Pinaceae; genus Picea; species Picea sitchensis. The sequence goes on from SNQJ01S0081629.1 coordinate 75,665, forward strand.
TTCCTTTTGGGATAATCATATCAGCAACAATAATTCTATTGGGGCATGTCCTTTCCAGATGGTATATGGGACATAAGCTATTCTTCCAACTCAATTGGGCCTGCCAGTTTTAAAGTTTCTACAAGAAGAGTTAGAAGAACCTAATGATATCCAAAGGAGAATTTTTCAGATGATTGAAGTTCAACAAGTTAGAGAACAGGTGAATCAGAAAGCTATTGCTCACTAGAGAAAAGTCAAGGCTACATTCAATAAGGGAACTAAGAAAGGTATTTTCAATGAGGGATATTTGGTGTTAAGATGGGATGCCAGGAGAGAGGATAAATCAAAACATGGTAAGTTCAATAACCTGTGGTATGGTCCTTTCAGAATAGCCAAGGTAATGAACAATAACACTTTTCTCCTGCATAATTTAGACAACACAGAAACTTTTGGTGGCCCAGTGAATGGGAGGTTATTGAAGAACTATTTTCTTTAATGACTCATCATGTTTTTAGTTAGTGCAGTATGTTTTATTTTCAATAAATAATCCATATACCCAATGGACTTGTTTTTACAATTATGCTGAGAATAAAAGACTGACAAATGCAGGGAGATCAATGAATCAGATATAAAGGAAAAGGCATTGGTCTGCAGTTCTTGGAGTTTATTATCAAAACTCCATCCCCAAAAGGAGCCAGTGTTAGTCTCTAATTTTTCCTTTTGATTTTGTGAGAAACCCTAATCCCAAACCCTTCCTACCTACACTTCATTATCTTCTTCCATTTGATTTTAATCATTGTTTTTAGCTTGTTATGGTTTGCATTTCATCTTTTTGAATAATTAATTTAAGTTTGGAGTTGTAAGACATGGTTTTAAATGATGTGTCACTTTATATGCCTATTTGAACTTTACAAATTCAAATTATGCTAATTCATTAATAGCGCTACTGGAATAGCATTATTCCCATAGTGCAAAGATAATCATGCCTTAATATGCACCTGTCACCTAGATTTCGTTATGATGACACATATCGTGGTTTGAGAGTTTGCATGTGTCCCACAATATCTTTGGAATCATTTTGTGATTCAAACCATTACATGATCGAATTGATCTGTACCCACAAAGGACCCATCTCAAATCGTCCAATTCTCAACGATCATTATATTGAACCTATCATTCTATGTCTGATTTTGTTGAATTTTACGCACAGGTATTTGCTCAGAAGAACAATTATATACTAACAGATTGTAGGTGGCAAATTCGGAATCCGAATCGTGCCAGTTATAGCATTATGTTTTGATGGCACCTAAGAGAAGCGGACAGGTAGTCAGATTAGAACCCGAGGGTGCTGAACTCTTTGAAGCTTATCCTCAGATGGCTCAAAGGTTCAGAGATGCTGGGTGGTTTGAATTCCTTACCACTTTTCAAGGTTACGATGAGCAGGTCTCCATGGAGTTTGCACTGAACTTTGATGGTCATGAGGTGGAGATTGGGAAGATGTTGATGCTGGTGATAGAACAGACAATTGCTAAAGCTTGCAGATTGGTGGTTGGAGGAGAAAGATGGTGGAAGAAAGAGCATGTGGTTACAGAGTTTGCCAATCAATTCCTACTTCCAGATAAGAAAAATCCAAATTGGAGAAGGGGAGTTCCTCACAGCTAGATTAGACCTGAATGACACACTTCTCTGATCGTTATCCATAGGTATATCACCTACGAAGGTAGATTTTCACTAGTCTATATCTACCACATTAGGATATTAATGCATCTAAATGGCGATTATCCCTGAAATCTACCTTACTTTCTACTCAAAATCTTGACAAAGATGTCAAAGAGAGTGCAGTCGCTCTCCACCAATGCAAAGAGCAGCCTGTTTCATCAAGTCTTAATTAAGACTTTAGTTATGTCTACTTTGAGATAATTACAGAAACCCTGGAGCTGGCTTATGCAATCCTTAAATCCTAACACACAATCTAGCAAACAAAAGAAAGGCAAAGGAAAAAAGACTGTTACACAGAAACAAAATATTTCAATTGATGAAACCCCTGTTAAAGAAGAAATGCCTGATATCATGGTGACGAGGAATATCAGAGGTAAAATACCTAAGTTGGATCCATAAATCAAAATTTTTTATGAGGAAGATGTTAAAGGGGAAGAAGATTCAGATGAAGATTTTAATACTCAAACTACAGTCAAGCATGAATCGCCATCAACCAGTAAAAGGGGCGTTGCAGTCAAAAGGACAAAGGATAAAGGTGTGTCTGCATCTAAAAAACCTAGAAGGGATTCTACTAGGGTTACCAACAAGTACAGGTTGAAGTCTAAGGCCATGTATAATCCATCGATCAAAGAAGAAAACGTCATAGTTATAGAAGATCACTCTGAAGATGTTGAAGCAGGTACCAGGAAAAAGGAAAAAGGAACTCCATTGCTTAAGAAACCAGTTAACAAAGGTAAACAATTTTTTTCATCATCTACAGGACCTGTAATGAGAGCTACAAACAGATTGGCAAAAGCTAAAGAAATTTCTAAAGGTATCAGTGAGATTCCTGAGAATAAAAAGGATTACCTTGTAGACTCAGATCACATATCAAATGTGCCTGAAGCCATGGATTTATCAGGTTCTGATGAAGAACATAGCTTAGGATTGGTTTCTAAATACCAAGTTAAATCGAAAGAAACCAAGGTTGCCTTAAATCTGAATGAGCCTGCACCTTTTGAAGAGTTCTCGAAATTCAAGGTTAAAATTAGAACTGATAAAGAAAGGATCAAGGAATTCTAGAAAACAGTGAGACAGTTGAAGAAAGAAAAGGCACAAATAGAACAATGGAATGCTCGTAAGAAAGAAAGGATTCAAGGTTTCAAAAAGAAGAAAAAAGAGCAAAGGGCGTTGCTAAAAGAACTCAGAGAAATAAACTTCAGACTCTATTGGCACAATGTCGTGCTTACCACAAAGCTCAAACAGAAAAATGCTAAAGCTAGTGCTATGATTATATCCTAAAGGTTTCATGAAGATTGCTACAATCATAATTTTGATTTTTTCCAGGAAATATGGCAGTGTCTACTCGTTTTTGGCTTGTGAAATGCAAAGACCTCGAACTGTATGACTAGATCAAACTAATCCCTATTTTGCAGAATCAAATGTAATGCTGGCAAGATCATACAATATCAAGATGTTGAGCAATGATCTATTTTTGGATTGTAAAAGCTCTTTTTGAGCTAACTTCCCTAGTAGATAGATACTATTCGGATCTAGTCATTAAAAGTACACTAGATGATAGGATCTGGAGGTTTTATGGATAGTTTAAATAGGCAGAGGAAAGACTGTGTTGAGGTCAAAAAATTGGAGATCCAAAGGACTTATTCTGAAAACTCCTTGTAAGGCATTATTATTCTATTTGACACTTAATAGAAAAGGCATATGGATGGTTAGACACTCTTTTTTACTCTGTTTTCTTTCTTCATGCTTGAATTCATTATTCAGATTGCAATGCTTTTGTTTCTTGATTGTTAATTAATACAGTGAAAAATTTACTGTGGAAATTATTTTCAAGTTTTGATATCAAGTTGATGGTCTTGTTTCTTTATGATATTCTAAGACAAGGATTTATGTGAAGTTGACAAATTGGAAACTTCCTCCTCTCTTTTATTATTGTTCTAATTCATCTATGTGACTACCTTTTAACCAGTCAATGGGATATGCTATGTTCTGATTGTGATTTTCATGTTATGCTATACTCTTGAGCGAGTTTTCAACCACCTTACCCCAAAAAACAAATCATTAAAACCTTTAAAACACTTTGCAATAAATTGATGATGCCCTAGCTTGCACCCTCTCACAGTCAGTGCAACTTTAGGGACTAACAGTTAGACTAGTGGAAGTCACTCATGCATGGAAACCTCAGTTTTATCACCAGGAGTTGCATGTGTCTCTGTCACTTCCACACATGTGTCTCAATCAACTGATGATTGCATGGATCAATTAACTAGGACTAGGTGGAAGTTCACTCCAATGTTTGTCGGTGAGTGTCTAGATATATCTAGATCACTGCTATGGCACATTAATTACCCATGTAGCCTATATCTATTGTGAATTATTCACTATTTGAGTGTGGAATACAGTTAATGAGAATTACTCTATTCTTTCTCTCCTTCTTCTTCTTTCTCAAATTATCTCTGCAAATGTGTGTATTATTTTTTATCTAGATCTATTCTATGTAGGTTCAACACATTTACATGGTATCAGAATCGAAGGACTTCTAAGAAAAATCTACACCAAAATATTTTGCAGGTACCGAAGATTGAAGAATTCATAAATGATGGATTATTCGCCGACAATACTTCTCGCACCTCATAACTATTTGGAGTGGAAGCCAAAAAAAATTCTTCTACTCAGATCTAGAGGCTTGTACCAAACAACTATGGAAATGAAAGTAGCGCTTGATTCTTCTGATGAGAAAAACGATTTTCTCAATAGACAATATATGGCCATAGGACATATTCTCTGGTTTATTTCTCCTGAAATTCTCCATCAAGTATATGATGACTCACAAGAATCAACTCCAAATGAATTATGGAATATATTGGAGGTTCTATTTGGGAATAAAGAATATTGTGAAGATTTCATGTAGGAGGTTGAACACATAGAGCCAAAAGAGAAGTCATCAGAAGATCAAGCCACTTATTATGAAGAGTCTTCTACACAAGTATTTTCACAAATTTGTATTACATTAATTGAAGATGATGCCGATTCCATTTCAGATTTGTTTTCTGAAATTCATGTGGAATATATATGGCATGCATCTCAGGGGTCACATGCAGACACTTTTCCATGCACAATGCATGCATCTCAGGAGACAAAAAGGGATCCGCGCACATCAAACTCAATTTTTATATTTTCTAAGAAAAATTTGTAGAAACAAATTGGATATTTGAATTCCTCTCGAGAAAATATCTAATTTCAAAAAAACAATCGTCCGAAATGGAATCTGGGAAGTGAAGTTATGATCTTTTTAAAATCAATAAAATTTCAACATTTTTTCGAAAACGGCGGCACGGTTTTCAAAGTTTCATCCAAACTTTATTTGGATATTCTTCATCACTATGGTGAAAATAAAGAATGGGCCCCGAAAACGAGGCCATTTTAGGTACCCAAATACAAAATATACAATGAAATAAATGAGGAAAGAGGGAAAACCTTGCATAAAAATTACAAAATTATAATGCATAAAAAAAATGAGAAGGAACAAAAAGTAGTTGCTAAGAAACCTTGTCCTTCACTCCAATAAGACCTCACAACTGTGCAAGTTTGTGCTCATTGAATATTTTGTTGAAGATGTAGATGTTTGCATGGATCTGATGAAGTATATACACCATTGAGATGTCCACACATATCCACTTTTTCTTATTGTAATGAAGAAGATCCATGCAAACATCTACATCTTCAACAAAATCTTCAACGAGCACAAACTTGCACAGTTGCGAGGTCTTCTTGGAGTCAAGGACAAGGTTTCTTAGAAACTACTTTTTGTTTCTTATCATTTTTTTCAATGTTTCATTCTTATATGCATTGTACAATGGGTACCTAACATGGACTTTGTTTTCAGGACCCATTCATCATGGACACCCTAATAGTGTTCAGGGGGGGGGGGGTGTTGGAGATATTACACACTCACCTATAATTATTTTCCTAAGTTTTACAGTTCAATGTTGAGAACGATTCCTTAGATGAGAATATTCTCTCTACAGAATATTTCCCTACAAAATAGGATGTTCCTCTTTAGTTCAGAGTTAGTTACACTCAGTTAGACTAGTGGAAGTCACTCATGCATGGCAACCTCGATTTTATCACCAGGAGTTGCATGTGTCTCTGTCACTTCCACACATGTGTCTTAGTCAACTGATGATTGCATGGATCAATTAACTAGGACTAGGTGGCAGTTCACTCCATTGTCTGTCGATGAGTGTCTAGATCTCTCTAGATCACAACTATGGAACATTAGTTACCCATGTAGACTATATCTATTGTAAATTATTCACTCTTTGAGTGTGGAATACGTTTAATGAGAATTCTTCTATTATTTCTCTCCTTCTTCTTCTTTCTCAAATTCAGTCTGCAAATGTGTGTATTATTGTTTAACTAGATCTATTTTAGGTTGAACACATTTACAGACCGGACATTGGACATGCAGTGGGATTTTTGAGTAGGTATATGTCAAAACTAGGGAAGGAGCATTGGACATCAGTAAAAAGGGTTTTCAGGTATTTGTGTGGCACTACTAGCTATGGATTATGCTACCAAGGAAGAACAAGATTGGATAGAGTGTTGGATGTACATGGATTTTTGGATGCAGACTGGATTGGAGATCTAAATCGTAGGAGATCTACAAGTGGGTATGTGTTTAACCTGTTTCAAGGAGAAATAAGTTGAATGAGAAAAAGATAGGTTATAGTGGCACTTTCAACTACAGAAGTTGAATACATGGAAACCACTCATGCAAGTAAGGAAGCAGTATCGTTACAAAGATTGTGTTCAGGTATTGGGTTGGTACAACAAGCTATAAGGATATATTGTGATAGTCAAAGTGCATTTTTTCTAGTGAAGAACCCAACTTATCATTCAAATACAAAGAATATTGATATTCAATATCACTTTGTGAGAGACATGGTTGAAGAAAAGAAAGTGTTGTTGATGAAGGTGGAGACTTTGAAGAATGTTGTAGATTCATTAGCAAAATTTGTGAGCATTGAGAAGTTCTCTTGGTGTAGAGGATCCATGGGCATTGCTGCCCTAGATTGTTGACTATGTAACCATGTAACCCCCTATATGCAACGAAAACAACAAGTGGGAGAATGTTAGGTATGTGTTATATTCTTTACACGAATTTGTTTTCCTCAAGAAATGTGCCACATTTTTGCCTCATTTTTTGTGTTGCCTCGATTTTCATGTCCATTATTGGGTGGTTTCGGCACATGGCTTTCTATTTCCGGTTAAGGAATTTGGGTTGTTGACTAATTCAGGTCATTGGGTTAGGGTTTTGGATTTTTTTGGATCCTATATGTATATTGTATTGTAAACAATGTATCACAATGAATGAATATAGAATATGTTGGTTTTCCGTCTTTGGGTTTTCGGGGGGGAAATATATGTGTAATGTTTGTATTTTCCATTATATCTTTTCTGTTCTTTTACTGAAAATTTGTTTGCAATAAATATTGTACAAGGTTAAAATCTTCAATGTGGATCGAGTTCTGCATCTCCTCTCCGAGCACAAAATTTTCCTCAAACAATATAAATGTTCCTTTGGAGCCTCAGAAGTGGAGTACCTAGGTCATATTGTTGGAAAGGATGGTGCAAGGGTGGATCCTAAAAAAATTTAAGCTATGCAAGATTGTCCTTTCCCTAAAAATATTAAGAGATTGCATGGATTTCTAGGTTTAACAGGTTATTATCACAAGTTTGTTAAGAATTATGGAAAAATTGCAACACCTCTCATGAATCTCCTTAAAAACAATTCCTTCAAATGGAATTCAACAACTGATCAATCCTTCCATTCCTTGAAAGTGGATATGTGCAAGACATCGATCTTGTCTCTTCCAAACTTCACCAAGATCTTTGTCTTGGAATGTGATGCTTATGGAAAAGGAATTTGGGTAGTCCTCATGCAAGAGGTTGGAATTCACCAACAAACACCTTTCAGACAAAAACTTGGACCAATCAATCTATGAATAGGAAATGTTGGCTATTCTACATGCAGTGGATCTTTGGCATCCTTATCTATTGGGAAAATTCTTCCAAATTGAAATTGATCACCAGAGCCTCAAGTATTTTCTGGAACAAAGAATTTCCTTCCTGAAGAAACGAAAAATGGGTAACCAAGCTATTTGGCTATGATTATGAGATCATTTACAAGAAGGGAAAAGAAAATGTGTTCACTGAGAGTCTTTCCCAAAAATATGAAGAAGAAGAGTCCCTCTTTTCCCTCTCTTTTATTGTACCAGATTGTCTCCAAGATGCTCGCCAAGAATGGTTGCAAGGTCCCAAAATCCCTCGCCTCATCCAATAATTGCAAGAAAATTATCCAGATTCTCGAGGGTACTCTTGGCACAATAATTAACTTCACTACAAAGTCCATATCTATTTAAGCAACCAGTCGCAACTTAAATCCACTCTCCTTTCTAATCTTTGTGCTTCACCTATAATTGGGAATTCGGGCTTTACCAAAACCTATGAAAGGGAAAAAATTGTTTTTTCTGGGATGATATGAAACATGACATCTGCACTTTTATGGCTGAATGTGATGTTTGTCAACACAACAAAGGATAAATAGTAAAAAATCCCCAGGAACACTCCAACCCCTTCCAATTCCCCCTTCTATCTGATGAGATATTTCTATGGATTTCATTGTGGGCCTACCTAAATCTGGCAATAATATAGTCATCGTGGTGGTGGTTGATCGTCTTTCCAAATATGCTCATTTTTGTTCTTTACAACATCCTTTCACCACATACATAGTGGCTCAATTTTTCATGGATAATATCTTCAAACTTCATGGCATGCCTCATTCTATTGTCTCTAACTGAGATCCCACTCTCACTAGAAATTTTTGGCAAGAATTGTTTAGGCTATAGGGAACTCAATTCCATCTCAGTACCACCTATCATCCCTAGATTGATGGCCAAACTGAATTTGTCAACAAGTGTTTGGAAACATATTTTAGGTGTTTTTCATCTGAGAGGAAAAATTAGTGGGCTCAATTCTTACCCTTATTTGAATGGTAGCACAACACTTCTTACTATACAACTACTCACATGACTCATTTTGAACCAGTATATGGAAAAAGTCCACCTTCAATTCTCTCATACATTCCCGATGTCTCGAAGGTCCAGGCAGTTGACCAAACTCTTACAATTCAAGAGGATATTCTCCATTCCCTCAAAGAGAATTTGGTCATGGATCAGAATCAAATGAAGTAATAAGAAAATCAAGGTCACTCATAACATCAATTTGCAGAAGGGGACCAAGTGTTTCTTCGACTGCAACCTTATAAGTAGAATTCACTTAAGGATGACCATTGTTAGAAACCGACGCCCAAATTTTATGGTCCTTATATAGTTCTCAAGTGAGTGGGACATGTGACCTATCCGTTATGTTTTCCCAGACATTATAAGCTCCATCCTATTTTTCATGTCTCATGCTTAAAGAAGGTGATTGGAACTAAGTGCCAAACTCAAACCAGTCTTCCCAAGTTGGATGAAGAAGGCTCCATCTGGTTGCATCCATAAGCGGTATTGGACCAACGTGAGCGTCATCTTTGTCAACGCACCATCAAGTAAGTGTTAGTACAATGGAAATATACAACTCCAGTAGTTTCCACCTGGGAGCCTACTACCATTCTACAACAATTTCCTCATCTCAAGCCTTAAGGACAAGTTTTTTTTTAAGGGGGAGGGCATGTTAGGGACCTAACCTCCCTAACCCCTCACGTAGGTAGAATAATATACGTTCCATGTAATACATGCCAAAATTAATAAGGCCTAGTAATAAGGAAGAATAATTCAAATGTAAGAAGACCTAATAGAAGAATCTACTTCTAGAAGATATTCATCTAGATTGTTCTTTTGGTAGATAGATTTAGTATAAATAATAGTCGAGGGAATCATAAGTCTTGTCTTTAGAATTATTGTAATAAAGCGCTGCTCTACTGGAGGCTTCCCCCTCGAAGAAGGAATTGAACATTGTTTCCTATCAATAAAGGTATTATTTTGGTGTCGAGGTTTCATATATTGTGTTTTTGTTGTTGTTATTCTCTGCAATATTTTTGTTTTTTGCTATTATAATAGATCTCGTACCTTACAAAAACAATGAAAGGAGACACTAATACCATAAAGTTTCAACAAGAGTCCAAGCACTTGAAGAAACAAGAGAGAGGTGGCTAACTAGTCATTATTAGTTTTATTAACATCATTAGTCATCAAATCATTCCTCTCTCTATGAATTGGAGTTGAGATATTAAGACTATATTTTGAAAATTCCCTCAATTTTACAGCTACAACCAAACCATCATGAAATTATCTACACATAAATTTGGAATACTCACTTTCTTAACTATCAAACCGCATTAATTACAACCCACTAAACAAATTAAGTAAAAATAATAATGGAGGATTAAACAAAGAACTCAAAAGTTATATAGAGATTCATCATTATCATCTCCAAATTCCAAACCAAGGACACATTTGTTAAGAGGTAGAGGAGATTGTTATATTTATCTTTGTAATAATTATAAGAACATGATGTTGACATAAATACACGACTTTAAGAAATGCTTGACACTATTGACATAAATACAACACCTATAGGAAATTTGGGGAATTAGTACACATACTTTAAGATGAAAATCCATAGTTAAGTGTGCACATCCTATAATAATAGGATGATGGATTGGACTATTTATTCAATAACCTAACATTATTCCAAATGTTTTTGCACTTAATTCAATTAATGGTATTTATAATAAACATTATTCCAAATGTTTTTGCACTTAATTCAATTAATGGTATTTATAAAAATACAGCTGGTTAATTCCTCAACACGTAGTGTTGATGTGCAACATGAATAAGTTATTATCTTATGCAATGCTGATTGTCTTGCAAGAACATAGATATTGCAGTGTTCAAAGTTTTTTTTTCATGTTAATACTATTTATGAGTGTCCAAAACACTTACTATATTAAGAAAAAACATACATACATCCAAAAAAATTCATTATCCGAACCACCCTATAATTTTCATTCATTATTTTTCCTATGTTCACATGCATACATGATCGACAGATAAAAATAAATAAATCAAAAATTTAATTTTGTTTTAATCTCCACTCTTGGCCTAGCCAATGGAACTAAAAACTACAAATATAAGTATATGCGATGGATCTTCTATGTTACCAATTAACAAAGCATAAACTCCCATTTGTGAATTGATACATATGGATTTTAAGCTTCTATCAATTAATAACGTAAAACATACTTCCAATAATGTGTTCATTGTATAGAAGTACAATGATAGATTGGCAGATAGGATTATCTATTCAGTGAGGTGATAATTTTTCTAAATGTGTTGGCACTTAATTCAATCATTATTGTTTTATCAAACATACTTCCAATAATGTGCTCATTGTATAGAAGTACAATGATGGATTGGCATATAGGATTATCTATTCATTGAGGTGATATTTTTCTAAATGTTTTGGCACTTAATTCAATCATTACCGTTTTCAAAAATACAATGTGTTAATTCATCAAAGGTGATATTTTTCTAAATGTTTTGGCACTTAATTCAGTCATTACTATTTTCAAAAATACAATGGGTTAGTTCCTCAAAGAGTACTACCAATGTGCAACATGAAGATGTTTTTCTATTATGTAATGCTTATTTTCCATTAATTACAAATATAAATCATTTTAATTTTTTTTTGACATTAATCATATTTAAGTGAGTTCAAGACATTTACTATACATGTTTTTTACATGCCAAATGAATAAGAAAAAATATGCATAATCCAAAAAATTACATTTTATTAATTGCCTTATACTTTCATTTCATTTTTTTTTTTCTTATGTTCCCATGCATATATGATCAACATATAAAATTAAATAAGTCGAAATTTTGATTTTAATTTATTCTCCATTATTGGCCATAAATATCCAATGGGACTTAAAACATACAAAGATGAGTATATATGATGTGTCTTTAGTGTTTTCATTTAGCATGGCATAAACACCCTTATGTCATGATACATATGAATTCATATCTTCCATCAATTGATAACACGGAAAATATCTCCTATAATGTCCCAAAACATAAACATAAAATTTCCATCAATTAGAAACCCATTGATTTGTTTACGATTCAATAGAGAAAATATGAGAGAGACTTCTTAAGTCTTATGTGAAATCCTATAACAATAAATGATCCCCAAATGTTAATAAGTATTGCTGATAAAAAGTACCTTGATGTATATTTTTATGGTTGGTTGGATAAAAAAGGGTCTCTTCCAACAAATAAATATTGTTGAAATGTCAAGGAACTCTCAAGAATGTAAATGGCATGTCATGATGGGAAACTAAAATCAAAAGGAAAAGTCCCACCAAAGAGGATACTTGGAGTAGCTACAAAGAATAAAAACAAATCAACAAAGTCGACGAGTGGTAACTAGGGTTTATTTTCAGTGTAGAGTATAGTACGCTTGACCCAATAGGGACGTTGAGTATTAACATATCAACATGTCGCAAAGGAAACAAGCTCGAGGACTTGACCTTGAGATTTGCTTCTTTCAAATCATATCACTCAACTACTTTATCCAACCCATAACACACACACAACAACAACAACAAAGTCTTTTACACCTGGAGATTCTTAATTACTTCAGGGTTACAACGATTATATGCTATTTTTTGCCCCCCCTTTTTTAACCAACTTCTCATTTTTTTGGTTGCTAAAATTATAGTTTAATGAACTTCTTATATGCAAGAAGAGGATGCGAGGAAATAGTGAAAGAATGTAAATATATAGAGATAAGTAGGAAACAAGCATCCATGTTACAAAGAAAAATAAATCTTTTGAGTTACAAAATGAGGAAAATACTCAACCAATCAATGCATATTATTGAAAGGTGTTAGAAGGGATACAATTTAAAAGGCCTACTTTAGACAGGTTTTTGAAAGAAAGGAGATGATACAAATGATTCAAAGGATTTTTTCTCCTTAAGATTCAAAAAACTTGTTATCTATCTCAAGTTTAGAACATGTTAACTAATAAAGAGATTATCATGTTACATCAATGGAAGGTTTGGTATTTAAAGTTTTTGAAATCATTAAGGTTGTTAACAATGCCTTAACTCCTATAATTGAAGCAATTACATGTCAAATTGTTCCAATTATAGGTAGTTTAAGGCGGGACCAAATTAAAAGAACAAATTTGAAAGGAATACCATTCAATATTTGGTGTTTGTGATCTAGATATACGATATGAGGAATATTATAAAGCAATTGTTCTGCTTTCCTTATTTCTTCATGATTTAACTTCAAACATTTGTCGGTTCTGAAAATGCATGCACCTTTAAGACATGAAAAAGGATAGCATACATAAATAAATATTTACTCTACAACAATGTTGTTTTTGAATATAGTATTCCTCTTACCATTTCCTTTTATTCTCCAAATGTAAGTCCACAATTACATAATGTGCTTAAGCTTCCACCACCAACCTGCATTGTATCTTTGTTAGGGTCCTACCCTAACCTCCCTACTTTAGGCTAGCTAGGAGTTAGTTAATTTTTTTATGTCGCCATCCTTTTTAAATAAGGTCAGCTGGATAGTAGTGAATATTTATTTAATGTAAAAGGATCCACTAGGTAGTTTGTACCCATTAGTGACAGGACCACAAGTAGTTAGGTTTTCTGCTATTGAAAATATATTTAAAGTGATAGGAGACTATGGAATGTTTGTCTTGTGTTGTGTATTTGAGGCTTTTATCAATGAAAGGTCACCCCACCTTAAGAGGAAAGTGAACATTCTTTTCCTTCTTTGCATTATCATAATACAAGGGTATATTTTACAAACTTTATATAATTGTCTCTTGTTTATAGCTATTTTGAAATTATCTTCTTTCTATACTAAGTTGGGTTTCAAGTTTAAGGGTTAAGGAACACTACAAGTGATATCAGAGTTCTTTCTTGAGCTATCATGCCTTTGAATTTTAGTATAATTTTTTTTAAGCTAGAGACTTGTTTTGACATATTTAAATAACACAACGATCTATTGTTCAGTGGGTAAAATTTGGTTGGGGAAGAATACAAGTGGAATCACTTTGTTGTAAACACTTGTAACCCCTATTGGTACCCCTTCAAGTAGTATCACATAATACATCACCTATATATAGAATCTCACTTGCATGTACCTTCAGGAATATTGGAAGTCACCTAGATATACCTAAAACCAAATCTAGACCAACCAATCAACCACTTTATTGATACAATACACCAAGAACAAAACTTCAGAATACCACTCTCTAGTACCTTGGTAGTTAGGTCATACGATTAAGGGAAAAATTGAGCCTCATTAGTTAGTTCCATGAGATATTGGGTTGAGTACTATTATTGGAACCTATAAGTATATTAAAGAGCTATAACACCTAACAATCCTTTATCTCTAGGACTTTACAAACCATGACTTCCATAATTAGTGAAATTCCTACTTCTTTACATATAGAAGAAATTCAGAGACTTTGTCACCATAGTAATAATCAACTAGGAGTAATACTCCCACATGAGTAGTACTAAAAATAAAACCAAAACATTTGGGGTATATATGAATAGTACAATGGTTTGAGATATATCTTAACATAATCCTTTCAATCCATTGGTCATAATGAAATAAGTGTAAAATAACACTTCCACGAAATATTCAGTGGTCCCATGGTTAAAACTCACAGCATGGCCAAATCCAAAAAATAAAAATAAGCCCAACTCACTCACCATTATGATCAAGATAGAAAGGTTGTTGGCATCGATTCTGCAATCAATGTTATGAATGAAACAATGAAATGTCGTACTAACTTCCTAAATTTTTTATGTTATCACTTGAATCTCAAGGTCAAAAATCCAAACACTGATCCAACAAAGGAGGAATTTCCCACCCACGAAGTGCAAGTTGTACACATGTTTTAGGATAACACCTACCCAAACTTTGAAGATCACAATTCATGGCATTGTTTTCAAAGATCGACATGAAAACATTTGATGGGTTTGATCCCTTAAGGTGGGTTACCCAAATATAATATTTTTTTTTCTATCCATGGAATTATCGATGACCTACTTAAACTAAAAGTGGGGGTCTTATATTTGTATGTCGAATGTCGGAAGTGATGGCAATGGTATAAGAAGGCTTATAAAGGATACATTTCTTGGACCCAATTTGTGCAAGTGATTTATGCTCGTTTTGAATGTGACACCCACCATATCGGGTGTCTGACAAAATTAAACCAAACCAACATAGTTATGGGCTATTTAATACCTTTGAGCAATTGGAAATGTACACAGAGGGCCAATCTGATTTGGTTTTTAAAAGAATTTTTCATCGATAGTTTCAAGGAAGTAATTTGAGCACGCACCATGATGTAGTGCCCAAAAATATGGTTGGAAGTTTGTGATAGAGATAAAGAAGTTGATATAGTGATTAATGCACAAACCAAGAGATAGTGGGTGGCCTATCCACCCAAAATTCAAAATGAAAAGCAGATTACTTAAAAAGAAAAAAGGGAGCACAAAGAAGGCATTTACACACTAAAAACATAAAATGAAAAGTAGAGGAGCTCCACATACAAAAGGTAAAAACAAAATTTGGAGGAATATGCATAGAAAATGGAAAGTGGAATGTGGGTAGATTACATTTAAAAATAATCAAAGTAAATTGGGAAACTTGCACAAAATGTATAATGGAAAGTGAGTGGTCTACAAAGAAAAAAACAACTATAAAACTTCCTTGATTGGAGTAGGAAGCAAATAACTGAGAGAAGTGAGAGTGATAATATTATTGTGGATATTAGACATGTAATGTCCCCACTACAATTTTCATTTAAATTAATTATTAGTGTAGATATAATGTGTGGCCACAACCAAGTGATGTATATGCAAATTGTACTTTTGAATTTTAATAATAAAATATGATGTCAACTCCTCGGGGACGTGGAAAAAGATGGGGGTTGATTAATCCACAAGAGAGGGGACGATCTAATATAATGTCTCATAGGGGTCCAAGATAATATCTCAGAGGGTTCCAAGGGGGAATTACACATGTCTATTAATTCAACCCACTTTCTAAAATTACTATTGGTATATGAACCTTTTGTTTTGTTGTTGAGTGTTCCCAAACTGAATCATTGAATGCATGTAAGAGGTTGGGTGTGAGAAGTCACATCCCATAGTTATTTGGATTATGGGGGTTGAGTAAAATCATCTTGGGCAAGTGTGTAAGTCAAGCAAGAAAGCCAAAGGAGAGAAAACTCGTATGGGAAGTCACAATAGTTTTGGATAGTCAATGTTTTTKCATGAAAAACAAGAAGAGAGCATAAGGGAAGAGCTTGGAGTTGGAGCAACCATGGAGGGAAAATTATSGAGCATTTGTAGATAATAATACTGAAGAGACAAGTTTTAGGAATGAAGAGTGAACTCATGTGTGAGTTTCACTACAACAACAAGTGATTGTTGTTGTTTTCCTGGTAATTTTCCTAGCAGTGAGTTTCCTTGAGCTTCCCAATAGAGATATTCTTGGGTACATGTTCCAAAGAGACCCTGATAAATGAATGTGATGCCTGAGGGACTGAGAGAAATGAAGGGGTAGATTCATTGGTTTGGACAGGTCGAGAGGAAGACAAATCATGGGAAATCGAGATAGTTGTAGGAGAATACTAGGGGGTTGTGKGATTTCTGAGCTGTGAGTGGACAATGAGAGACCATCCTCTTTTGTGGATTTATGTCCTACGCTCAAGGGTGACTTGTTATTGAGATTTGGAAACAAATGTTTATGGTTGGGTGGAATGTCCGTCTCAAGTAGTTGGTTGTGAATTTGTTTCAAAAGATAAGTGTTTTATCTTGTTTTTATGTTGTATTATGAGTTTCATCGTTGTGTATTAGCTATGTGTTTGAGAACAATTTATATGGTATTATGTTGAATTATTTAAGCTGCATTCATGTCATTTTTAGCAAGTTGTAGATGCATTTAATTAATAGTAACAGATAGCAGTTAAATCTCATTGTAAATTGTAGTTGGTAAGCTACAGGAAATTATTTAGCTTTAAAAAAAAAAAATTATATTTTTTCCACACGTAATAGGCCTCCACTGGGACCGAGAAAGTTACATTATGGGATCAAATATTATGGTTCAAACACTAGACTTGTATGGGCCGAGAACCAATGCAAATTTGGGTAAAATTTGTTGTTACATATTTTCTTCCGTAATGGATTTGGGGAAAAATGGATAAAATTAGAGTGAAATCCCCAAATTCATGAGCAAAATTAAAGTTTATATGCCTTATAATTTTATAAGATATTTAATGGAGTCAATATGCATAGTTGCAGAGTTAAAATTTGACCTAGAAGTTCAAAATTCATGTTTTAATGTCCGATATAGAATTTGGAGAAGTCTGATTGATCGATCACTGAGATCACATTTGATTTCAATATCAACAACCCAGATTCATTGTAATAGATTTAAAAACTTATAAGGTTGTTAGATTTTGGAAAGTTTTAGCAAATAAACGATCGAGATTCATTTTCAGCAGTTGGGAAAATGAGACAGATTGAAGGTCTGAATTCATTTTCAATCATTTGGAATTGGAGAATATCAATGGTCAAGATCATTTTGAATGGTAGATTGGTGGTCCAAATTAATATGGGACTTGATCGGAAATTTCTAAGTGTTGGAGTTGGCCAAGAGAATTCATTGATGATTGATGATCTGGTTAGACAAAATGGTGAAGTGTTTCAATCACCAATGGAACTTGTTGATGGTCAATGGTGAGATAAAAAAGTTTGGAGAAGCATGTTGTTTGAAAACGAAAATTGTCGATGGCTAATTGTTGGGTGGGTCGATTCATCAAGGTGTCGGTTCATACAAGAGAATTTGTCGATCACCAATGAAGGAAAGAGGGTGATGACATGTCATTCCAAGTCAGTATCTATGTGTCATGACATATCAGCTAGAGTTCCATGTTAGAGTCTACATGTCATGTCACATCAACAAACACATGTCATGCCATGTCAACATAGTTTCCACGTTATCCAAGAAATGGCTAATGACTAATGGTCGGGTCATCTGAATTGGAGAAGTGTTGTCGTGTGCCAATAGGAATGGTTGATGGACAATGATTAGCTCAGATGAATTGATAAAGTGTTTCATCCTCTAATGAAAATCATTAAAGGTCAATGACCAATGGTAGGGTTGGTAGGTTTATCATCCAAAGGAAAATTTTGATCACCGATCATTGATAGAATTCATATCAACGACTGATATTTCACATTATTTGAGATCGAAAACTCAGATTTAAAGGCTATTATAATAGTAAAACTGTCAAATTTCTATGAAAATTTTAAATTTTTGAAGGTCTTAAACTTGCAGGGATATTTTGAGGCCCTAAAAAACTTGTTGATTTTGTAGCTTTGGGAGGTATTTCCACAAGAGTCCAAGGTTGCATTCATGTGGGAATCTTCATTGGAACTAGATTAGCCTTTTAGTTTGGTGAAAACCCCATTGGATTTGAGTGGCAAATTCATCATTTTGGTGATGGGATTTGTGGGCTTGTGTAAGGGATTCACACCCATAAGGAAATCCTAAATTGATGTTGACTTGTGGAGGGGATTCTATGGTGACCCCCAAGGATTGTATATAAGATATTTCAGTGTGCCATCTCATTGTATCATAGTGTGGAATCATGGAGTTAGCATAAATGAGTAAACACTTATTCTAAGGAGTATGGAGTTTGTAGTAAGGAGACTTCCACACCTAGGAAATCTGGCCTAGGGTTACTGGATCAGAATGCAAAAGTAAGGAAGGACACATATGTGAAGAAAAATTAGTTTATGAGGTCATACATTATTTTTAGAAGGGTGAAGGACATATGTACATGGTTTTCAGAAGGATGAATCACATATAGGGTATACATGGTTTGCAGGAGAGAAAACTGTGTATGTCTACAGGTTTCCAGTTGGTGAATAACATATCTAGTTTTCTGGGTAGGTACATATTTGTTCAAGCTAATAGGTGACATCAACAAATTGTACATGTGGTCTACAACATATGTGTGAGTAGAGGATATTTCCAAAATATAATTGAGGTTTGGTTTTCTATTTTGTATTGGAAGGATAAGGTTGTCCTTGAATTCTCTTGTTTTGGAAGGACAAGGTTGTCCTCATATTTGGTGATATTGTATTGGTTGACAGGACTGGTTTTTGTCCTCAGATTCAAAGGATTGGATAAATTTACATAAATGAATTATTGTGTCTCTTGTGTATTGATGATTCACATATGATCTTGTTTTTTCCACTGCATATGTTTTCAGTCAATAATTTCAATCTAAAGTTGTTCAGTGATAGTTAGATCACTAGGAAACAATTTTCAAATATGAAATTAGTCACATAGAGTTACATGTGAAAATTGACACAAGCTAGGCTGAGGAAGATATATGGAAATTTGAACTCGGGAAAATCAGTTTTACCTTCATATTCCTTATCTATTTCAGTTGTAACTTTCTCATACGAGCTCTATTTTGCGCTCGTAGTATCTTGTTGGAAATATGTCTCTGAGTTATTTTATTTAAGTTGTAGATAAAAAGGCCTTAGGAAGACACATTGCAAGGTGAACTTGGGAAAATCAAGCCACCAAATTTCAATGGTGAGCATAGGAAAAGAGAATAGGCTGAGTCCTGGCTATTGGAAATGAAGAAATATTTCCAGCTGCACAATTACGCTTCAAGGGTAGAAGATAAAATTGAAACCTACCAATTGTAAGGAAAGGAAGATATGTGGTGGGATAAACTTAAGCAAGCCAAGAAGCTTGATGATAAGAGGATCTCATGGACGCAGTTTAAAGGATATTTCCAAGAGAAATATTTGATCGAGCATTATTATGAAAGGAAGATAAAAGAGTTATTTGAACTCAAGTTGGGAAGCATGACAATGGATGAATATGAGAAGAGGCTCTTTGAATTTCTCAATTTTGTTGACTTCATAAAGGATGAGAAGGTCAAAATACAAAGGTTTTTGAGTGGGTTACCTTCTTTCTATAGTGACAAGATACAATATGATAACCCCTGGACATTGGAGGAAGGCTAGTTTCCAAAAACTTGGAATGACAAGATGAAGGGTAAAAAGGATCAAAGGAATAAAGGGTTTTAAGCCAACCTTTTTCAAGAACAACTCCCAATAAAATCAATAAGGTAAATCAACCCAAAATGAGCACAATATTGTAGATTTATTTGGGAAAAGGCCAAGGAAACATCCCCTACAATGTTGGAGACGTGAGAGAAATCACTTGTATAGGGACTTCCCTCACAAAGGTGACAGAATGAGGATTATCCACAATATTTAGAAGTCTGAAATAGTTGAACACATGGGAGGAAACATGCCAATCTTTTATGCATCCTTGGACAACAAGCCAACAAAATATCAATCCATCATGATTGAAGTGGAAGGTAAGATTGATAACCATTCCGTAGCAATTTTAATTGATTCTAGATCTATCCATAGTTACATAAACTCTAACATTGTTGAAATATTTCACTTGCAAAAAAGTAAGCATAAGAAATATTGGTTAGTTCAATTAGCCATAGGGGCTAATAGGAAAATCAAAGCTCTATTTAAAGATTGTTTGATAAACATGAATGGACTCAACACAAACATAGATGTGAACATCATACCATTGGGTTCATATGATTGTATAATTTTCATAGATTGGTTGGAAAAACACCATGTTTTACTAGACTATTACAAAAAGAAAATCACATGTCTTGATGAAGAAGGGAAGCAAGGAAAGGTTCAAGGAATTCCAAGGGTTGTAGTTGTTATAGAAATTTCAGCTATGTAATTGAAAAAGCATTTTAGGAAGGCATGTCATATTTTTGCATCCCATATGGAAGAGGTAGATAAAGATAAAGTGGCAAGTGTTGAAGACCATCCGATCTTTAGGGATTTTGAATATTGTTTTGGGGAAATACCAATATTTCCACCAAAGAGAGACATTTATTTCTCTGTTGATTTGGTGCCAGGAGTTGCCCTAGTGTCCAAGACACCATACAAAATGGGCACACCAGAATTGTAGGAGTTGTAGATGCAACTTGAAGAGTTTTTAAAGAAGAGGTATATGTGTCCAAGTGTGTCACCTTTGGGTTCCCCTATGATTTTTGTAAATAATAAAGATGGAACCTTAAGGATGTGTTTTTATTTCAGACAACTAAATAAGGTCACCATAAAGAACACATATCATTTTCCAAGGGTTGATGATTTATTTGATCAGTTGAAAGGTGAAATAATATTTTCCAAGATTGAATTGAGATTAGACTATCATCAAGTGAGGATAAAGGAATAATATATCAACAATACAACATTTAGGACAAGTTATGGGACTTATGAAATCAAGGTAGTACCATTTGAACTATCAAATACCCCAATTGTTTTTATGTTCATGATGAATGGAGTGTTTAAGGAGTACCTGGACAAGTTTGTGATTGTGTTCCTAGATGATATACTCATTTACTAAAATACAGAGGAAGAACATGAGCAACATTTAAGAATGGAGTTGAAATTTTTAAGAGAGCATAAATTATATTGTAAGCTAAGTAAGTGTATATTTTTATCAAAAGAAGATTCACTACGTGGGCCATATAATTTCCGCAAAATGGATAACAGTTGATCCCAAGAATATAGAGGCCATAAGAAGATTTCTAGCACCAAGAAATGTGACAAAGGTAATATCATTTATGGATTTTTACGGTTATTACTGAAGATTCATAAAAGGATTTTCAAATATTGCAAGCCCGATTGCTTCTTTGCAAAAAAAGGGAACGAAATTTGAATGGAATCCAAAGTGTGAAGAGAGATTTTAGCAGGTGAAAGACATCTTGTTAAGTGCATCAATATTGAATATTGAATATCTCAATGAATACCATATTGTGTGCAATGATGTGTGCAAGGACGAACTTAGTTGAGTCCTTGCACAAAACGATCATGTGGTGTGCTATCAGTCCAAAAAATTAAAAGAGAATGAGAGGAATTATGCTTCACGTGACTTGGAATTAGAAGCCATTATTCATGAATTAAAAATGTGGATACATTACCTCATGGGGAGGAAATTTTAGCTAAGGAAAAACCACTGTGGTATGAAAAATTTGTTTGGACAACCCACATTAAATGCCAGACAAACTAGATGGCTTGAATTTCAGAGTGAATATGAATTTGAAATTAAACACATAAAAGGCATGGAGAATCAGGTGGTGGATGCACTCAACAAAATATCTTATGAAATTCATATTGCAACCATTAGCATGTACAAAAAAAATTTAAAGAGACAAAATTTTAGGGGCTACAAATTTAGATTAGCACTATTTGAAAATAAAAGAAACATTACAACAAGGTAATTTTCAGTAAAAAAATAAATACTTTGAGCTAAAAGAAGATGGAATTATCATGTACAAAGGAAAAGTGTATGTTCTGAATTCAAATGAGATGAAAAATATAGTGATCAAGGAAATGCACAATGTGCCATATGTTGGGCACCTAGGATATTAGAAAAACATTTTAGTTGTAAGACATCAGTATTTTTGTCTTGGAATGAAGAAAGAAGTGGCTAATTATATAGCCAAGTTCCTAGAGTGTCAAAATGAGAAGACTGAGCATAGACATTCAGTAGGGATGTTACAACCATTTCCCATTATAGAATGGAAGTGGGAAGTAGTCACAATGGATTTTATTACTAAGATGTCCATAACAGTGAAGAAATATGATTCCATTATGGTGGTGGTGGATAAATTAACTGAGGTGACACATTTCATTCCTATAAAGACAACACACAAGGTAGATATTTTTTAAAGTAAGAATCTATATATTACCTTTCAGAAACATAAATTACAGTATCAACTGTCATACCAAGGTTATTTTTGTGTTGAATTTCCCCATGGGGAAATGAATTCAACTGGTCTATCAAAATAAAAATCAACAAAATTAAATTGTATGGTATGAATCATTGAGTAGGGAAAACTAAATGACCAAAATAGAATAACTCTAGAAAATCAAAATGGAAAGACTGTGCAAGGTGCAATATACGTCCCAAGAGTGATCTATGAGATTCAAAATTAATTGACAAAACCAAGTATGAGAGTTGACACATGTGCTCATGTAGTCACTCATGCGTCCTGGTGGTCGTTCTTTTCCATGTCACTCATTGTCACCACCTGGATACCTGGAGAAAGGATCGTCGTTGAATTTTCTAGAGCATGGGTTGCCAGAACTGGAGAGTGTAGGGAGTTGGGCAAGGTTGTGAGCAAAGATTAAATTCTTTCCCCTTGCCTGTCCATGTTCTCCAACAAAAATCGCAGGTCGTCCACATCCTTTTTGATGGAAAAAACTAGGTTGTGTAATATATCCCATGAGGAGTGAATCCGTGAACATGAATCACAATCTGTGCATGGATGTGGTTGGCCAGGGGGATTTTTCAAGGAAATGGGGGGTTCCTCTAAAGGGGAAAGGACAGAGGGTTCCACGATGGGGGGAGAGGGTGGTTGAAAGGGGACATAATGCTAAGGTGGTTGTGCCGGAGGGACCATGGTTGGTTGCGAAGAAGAAGCCAAATCCTGGATTACATCATGGGTGAAGCCCAAAAACTTACCATAGAGGTCAAACCATTCTACATCACAAGCCCACGATGAAGACATTGGAGGAAGGATGATATGACCAGGGGAGGACTGGGAAGAGGAGGAGGCTGAAGATCTAGGTGGCTGAGGAAGAGGAGGGGGTTGTTTGGCCATACTCTCGTGGTTCTGATACCATACTGGGCCTCATTTTGGTTTCCCTCGAAGGTGAGGCATATCCAACAGGAGAAGAGAGGAAGACAATGCAACAAAGGCTGGTAAGCTAGAGAAATCCAATGAGGGAGCAGAGAGCCACCAAACGAGTCAGAACTGAAAGCCAGAGGGTTGTTCAACAAGAAGTGAGGAGGCATTATGGTCCATCCGAGGAGTGGAAGCATGATAAAGTAGCTGAAATGGAGGGTCACACAAGCGTAGAGGTGATGCACAGAGTCTTTCATCCATCGCCCGGAAAAAAACGCAGAGAATGGCATGCTGGAGAATTGAGTCCAATACTCGAAGGAATGAATGTTACATTCAATCATCAGGGGGGATATAAATGTAGAGGGGTGCATCAAGTGCATGTCATGTGGTCGGTGCAAGCTTGAAAGGCACCACCCTCTCTGCTATAGCTCTAAAATTCCCTATTCATGCATACATGGACTTGGCCCTCTTACTTACATATTTTTCCAAATCACTGCTGAGGAGTTCTTCTTAAAAGACCATTTTTAGAGCATGTACATGCCCTGCACCACTACAAACCATGTACATATTCTTTCTTCATGATAGAAAACCCATGTACGTATGTTTTTTGCACACTAAACAACCTGCATATGCTTGTAAAAGTTGCAAAAAATAAAAATTGGTAAGGAATTTGGTGAAATTCACAAGCTATTGGAGGTTTCCCAACCAATTCACCTGCTATAGCTCGTCCCCCAACTGAATAACCATCCTTTTGTCATATAAAAGGAGGTGTTGGGGTCTCATTTCAGGAACAAACACTAGAACAGTGAAACTATGTCCATTTTCCATCTCCCTTCCTTGCCCAAGAATTTTCAAGCTTTTTTGAGTTACTTCCTCAGCATTCCCTTTCAGCTCCTTTTCTTCCAAAAAATACATTCCCTTTACTTGCGGAGATAAGAATATCATGAGAAGAGGCTTATTGAAGGTGTTCTTGGAGCATTGTAAAGAGGAGCCCGGACCAGGTTTGTGGGACAGTGGCCGACACAGATTGTAAGTTTTAGTCTTTGTTTGATGAATAAAATAATCTCTTTTCCCTGCCCCAAATGATGATTTTTTGTGTATTTTCTTTGATTTATACATAACATTTGATATCTAACCCTAATTTATGAATAGAAGTAACATGCTTGTAGTCCTTGTTTTCCTAGTTTTGGATGTAGGTCAACCTTGGGAGGAGACTTGCAATATTTGGAACTACAGAGCTTGAGGAAATCATCACCAGACATGGGATAAAAGGTACAATTACTGATATTCTCTTCTATTGCTTTATTTTCATTTATTTTAGTATGTTTGGGGTAGAGTACAAACTATATTGATGTTTAGATGGTCATTCACTCTATCTATATCTTAAACCCTGGTATAGTTAAAGGGGGTATTTTCCCACTAGCAGAACTGACGACCATATTGGGGATCTCTCTAGGGTTTTTAAGGGAGTTTTAGGTTGATTGATTGGTTTTTATTTTCCTTTCAAGTTTCAGTCAAGTTTACTAAGTCTGTCAAGGGGTTCTAGTCACCTGCAAGGTTCATACCAACTTTCCCTGCCCTGTAAGTCTGCCTTATCTTTTTATTTTTGAAAATACTTAGAGGTGTACGCACCCTGTTAAGTATCAACCCACGTACATATGCCCTCTGCACAGTAGAAAACCCACTCACATACGCAGGTTTTTGATGCAACAACCCACATCTCTGTTTCATGAAAGAATTTTTAATAGAAAGGGAGTTTGCCTCTTTCCTGAAAGAAGTTCATACTTTTTAGGTCTTTCTTGAATCAACCGGAGTCTCTGTACGTGGCCAAATATTGGGTATAAGTCCCAGTTTACTTGTTTCCTTAGTCTTCTTTTGTTTTCCCTAAAAATGTTTTGAGCAAGCTACCGAGTTTTATATCCTCCTTTTTATTTCTTGGTTGAATCCATGCGATCCGCAGTGGGATTAGGGTCTTTATCAGTCTTGTTTTCATCTTTCTTATTGTCCTTTTTTCTTTCTTTGAAAAAAAATTAAATTACTTTAGTTTTTTTTCATTAAAGAAGTACGAAAAATAAAAAGAGAATTTATTTTCTTGCATTTAGTTTGGTAAAGTAGTCAAGGTTGTTATTTGCAAAAAGAAAAAGTGTCTCCATTTCCAAGTTATTTTCAATTTCCTGAAACACAAGTAGTTTGTAGTCAAACGAAAGCAAGTTTTAGGATTTCTTCATTTACAAGATCTTGAAATATCAGTTAGAAAATTTCAATTTAAAAAGAGTTGGTTACAATCTTTGCTTTTAATTTCGAAGTAATTTTCCTTTCAAGTACTTTAAAGTTATATTTCTTATTCGTCTCTTTATAACACCATTAGTTTCACTACCGTACCTTTTGTGTAAATCAATCCTTAAAAATAACGCCTAATCTAAAATACATTAGACTTTTATGTTTGTAGGGTTCACAAACTAGTTTAGGGTTTTAGGGCCTTGAATTAGGTGTGAAGAGGAAACTCTTCAAGGCCACTTTGAAACAAACATCAGAGTCTGATTTAGGGAGTTCTTTAAGTCCAGTGTTGTAAGAGTTAGCCGAGACCCCCCTCTAACACAGGGGATAAACACGAGTTCGTGTGATGAAAGGTAGAGGAGATAACCCCTCCAACGTTGGACTGAACATAGTGGGGATTGTATATTAAGGGTCTTTATCAGAAACAATACCGATCTCATTTTACTATGGATCTTCGTGGACCTAGAATCCGTTCAAGAGCCTTAGTTGTCTTCTGGACCATTTTATTTCGATACCCATGAAGGGCTTCAGACTTGTTGTCCTTCCCATTATGATCTGCCCAACTGTCGACTGTACCCTCCTGGTAATTGACTGCGAGCTGGAAACCTAGTTGCCCATATTTTACAGACTTACACAGGTGAATACGGGGGTATATCATGATACCTAGGGAGGACGTCTGATCGTGGTTCGTAGAGTATACCCGGAGGGTTCTTCCATGTTGGAGTTTCACTTACATCGGTTAGTTGCTCTAGTTTCAATTGGTGTAACCATCCTTCCCACTAGATAACCAACCTCTTGATTTATCTTTAGGAAAAATTGTAGTGTGTGCTTTGTGTTCTACACTAGTCAAGCCTTACTATTTTGTTTGATCATTTCACAAAGTGGAATATAAAAATCTATGTCAGTCGCAAAGGCTTCAGGGCCTATCGCCGGTTACTTTGGAGCTTCCTCTGTCACCATTAAGGTGGAGAATTGATCAATAAGGGTTGTTCGAAGCGACCGGGCCACAAGAAACTATGCCCAATCCTACTCCACAAGGAGACTTTACAACTCCAAATGAACCTACCATTTTTTACCTTGAGGCAGAGGCTCTCAATCTAGCTAACCCTCCGATTACCAACTTTTCAGCACCGATATTGATTCAGATTTTCCCTCTCGAGGTGATATCCTCTGAGCGCCAACTAGTTCTACGAAAAGAAATGGAAGTTAATGTTGTTACTTCGTCTGATAGTTCTCATACTCCTATTACGACTACTATTGTAGGGGGAATCTTACCTCCTCTCCCACCTTCACTGGTCAATACCACAATGGTATCAACTCCCTCAACTTTAGCCAGGGGTCTGATACCTTTATCGACTTCGACCACTTTTTTTTTTACTCAGAGTGCGACGGGACCTCCCTTCTCATATGGGATGCCTGGCTTTGATACAAACTCGATTCTTACTTATTCTACCTTATAGAATATGGGTATGGGGGAAGGGAGATCAAACCCTCCCATGCAAGGGTCAATCAGGGGCACTACATTCCCTTTTAATTATATCCCTTATGGTGGGGGTAATATACCTCCTCTCTCCCCTTTGCTCGATGGTGCTTTTCAGTAGCCAATCGGGCCAAACTCTAATTATAGCTTGTTTGGTGGAGGAATTTTAGGAATTTCATCTTGTACAATGTCGATGGGATATATGTATTTCTCTTTGTTCAGTGCGTTTGGGAACAATTCTTTTTCTTCGACTATTGTCTCGGCTGGGGGAAACCCCAATTTTGGTCAACACAACTCAGTGCAAGGTACTATTCCTCCACAAGGAGCGATGACTGGAGTTTTCTCCACACAGGGTCTTTGGAATCCTTGGTAGGGATTGGTTCCCTCGTAAGGAATGTCGGTCAGGAGAAACCCCTTCCATGCTTAATGGAACCCCGGGTAGGGATTCGTACCCATTCCCGTCAGATCGGATGGGGGAATTCCCCTCTAAGGTCCTTGGAATACAATGCAGGGAGAAATTCCCACACGAGCTATTTCGTCCAATTTTGAGAGTCGGTCGATGACACCCCAAAAGACACAGTTTCCCTATATTGGTCAAGGCCACGGTTTCTACCAGAACCCAGGCTAGCAGCCCAAAATTTCTTAGAAACCTGGTGCCAGTCAAAATCCATGACCCTCTTTTCCTGTAAATAGTTCACAACCGAAACTACTGTTTCTGGAAACATTGCATCTTCTAGACTTGTCGAGATTATTGAACGACCCAATTTGTCATGATCCGAATTGGACCTCCATGCCAACTAAGTTGCCTTCAGATATTCTAAAATTTGAGGGAAAGCCTGGCAAATATCCAGGTGATCATGTGACAACTTTTCATTTATGGTGCTCATCAAACTCACTGAAGGATGACTCTGTCCATTTGCACCCTTTTCAACCCACTCTTATAGGGGGTGTTGTAAAATGGTATATTTAGGTCGATGGCTCAAGGTAATCTTACTTCAATGACTTGGAAATGTTCTTCTTGAACCATTTCCATTTATGTGTGAGATACGATGTCGACACTGAATTGTTGGCCAACTTTGAG
>SNQJ01S0081629.1:108464-123477 GCA_010110895.2 Picea sitchensis
TGTATTCTTTTTTTGCAGCACAATGAGTTTCCCTTGGACAAATCACATCCTTTCATTTTCTCATCAAGCATTGGGATCTAATATGAACTTAGAAAGTTGTTCTCGCTACATAGAGTTGTGTCCTCCTCCATTTGGTTACTCTTCCAAACACATGGAGAGTCTGATCATATTTCATTATTTTGTCCAAGGGAAGTTTCACCCAACTTGAGTTGGCCTTTATGCAATTTTTCTCTTGACCTCATGAGTCGGCCATCCCAAAATTCCAGTCAAGTCCTAATTCAAAATCAACGAAGTTCTCTGCCTGATCATTGAGATCCTCTTGTCTTTTCTTGACGAGTCGTCGAAGACCTCAGGGTAGTGAGTTATGCACTCCCATTATACTTCTACCTGATTTTTGAAGATATTGAATTTGTTTCTCGATATATGAATACCTCATCTCCAACCATCGGGCGTTATTGGCTTCCTGAAGATGGATACTCTATTTATATATCTTTGATTTTGAGATGTAGATCTGTTGTGTATTGCTCATGGCTACAGTTTATATAGTTATATGACATGGCTCTGCAGTCTATTTTATTGGCAGCCATTATTTATTTCATCTTGAGCATGGGTATTCCCACCTCAAAGAGACAATTGTTATTTTGTAGATGGCACCTCCCAAACTCTGGTCCCAGGCTCACTCGATTTCGTACATGAGTGAAGATTTTGTAATGTATTTCAGCCATCAGATGCTCTTCTGAACTCACACATTAGGGGGCATATTTTATAACCCTAAATTTCTCTACACATGCATACATGACCTTGGCCCTCTTACTTTCATTTTTTTCCAAAGCACTGCTGAGTTGATCTTCTTAAAAATCCAATTTTTTGAAGATGTACGCGCCCTACACCATTATTGCACATGTACATATTCTTTCTACACCACTAAAGTTCACGTACATATGCATGTTGCACCAATACATCCCATGTACATATGCTTTCTACACCACTACATCTCGTGTACATACACATACTACACCATTACAACCTGCATATACTTGCAAAAGTTGCAAAAAGTAAAAATTTGCAAGGAATTCATTGAGATTACAGGCTATTGGGTAGTTTCCCAACTAATCCATGTGCTATAGCCCATCACCAAATCTAATAACCATCCTTTTGTCATATAAAAGG
Organism: Picea sitchensis; assembly: GCA_010110895.2. NCBI lineage: Eukaryota > Viridiplantae > Streptophyta > Pinopsida > Pinales > Pinaceae > Picea > Picea sitchensis. Next base: position 109,635 of record SNQJ01S0081629.1, read on the forward strand.
AGGTTTTAGGGTCTCATTTCAAATCTAATCATAAGAAAAGTGAAACTTTGCCCGATTTCACTTCCCCTCCTTGCCCAAGATATTGCAACCCTTTTGTGAGAATTTCCTCAGCATTCCCTCATTAGCCCCTTCTTCATCCATCAGAACCCATTCACTTCCCAAGAAGAGATCAAAAGGTTGAGAGGACAAGTTCATACAAAAGTGCACTTGGAGCTTGGTGAAGAGCAGCCCGAACCAGGTTCACGAAATGGTAGTCGACTTTGATTGTAAAGGTATAATCATTGTGTTATTAATAAAATAATTAATTTTACTGTCCCAAATGATGGTGTCTTGAATACTTTTGTTTATTTATGTTTTTACATTATAACAAATAACCCTAACTTGTATATGGAATAACATCCTTGTCATTTTTTATTTGTCAATCTTTGGATGCAGGTCATCCCTGGGAGGAGGCGTGCAGTTAGTGAAACTTCCAAGTGTGAGGAGGTCATCACCAGATAGGGGCTTCAAGGTATAGTTAGCCGATCTCCTTTTCCTTTCTTTCTTCATATGAGTTTTGGTATGTTTGGGGTAGTTTAGAGAATTAATTGACTTTTAGATGGTTAATCGATCTGCCTACATTATGAACCCTGGTGTAGTCATAGGGGGGGTTTTCCCGCTAGCACTGACTCTGGGTGATATGATGTGCTGAGATTTAAATTTGTCCCAAAGCCTTTGAGCAAACCCTTCCAAAAATTGGATGTAAACTTGGGATATTTGTATGAAACTATTTCCTTAGGCACCCCATGTAACCTATAAAATTATTTCATGTGGATCTTTTCAATATTTTCTACCTTGTTCCCATGGATGGGGTGTCAGCATGATCGAAGTGCTCAAGGGATGATAGGAAACATAGAAGAAATATGTTTCTGCATCTTCTGAAAGAAGATCTGGCACGGGTGGCACTTCTTGACTGCTTCCACACAATCCTTGATTAATGAGGGCCAGAAGTAACCTGCACATAGAATCTTGTGGGTTGTTTCCAACCCAGAAAAATGACCACCACATTATCTAGTGTGACTATTGTTCAAAACGAACTCTGCCTCTTCATGGGTAAGACATCACCAAAGAATGCAATCTATACCTGGACGATACAACGTGTCAACAAGGATAAGATAATTTCACACCTGATGCTAAATCCATCGACACTCATCGCAGGAAGCATCAGTGGGGCACTTCAGAGTCTGGAGATACACAAGTATAACTCCATAGCAGGGGTATGAAGATGAAATTAGAAAATATATTCTTTAATAGTCAATTCTTTGGGATTGATATCACTAGACTCGACCGAAAGTTCTGAAATGAGTTCAACAAAGACCAATGACTTTTTGGATTTCGCAGAAGCAAAATCGAAGTCAAATTTTTGGAGGATTACAATCCATCTATTGATATTTCCACTAATGACCCATCGTTTTAACACATATTGGAAAGGGTTGATGACATAAATGGCAGTGGTATTGTGAAGAAAAATGTGATGATGGAAATGGAAGTGGTATTGCGAAGAAAAATGATGAAACCATTGGACAACGTGGACAAATGCCAAAGCAAGTTTCTCGACATGAGAGTAGTTGAGTTATGTTCCAACCAGGCCTTGGATAAGATAATATATAACGTGATCCTTGAGCATATCATCTTATTGAACCAATACCATGTCGATGATCGATTCCTCAATAGCTAAATACAACAATAAATCTATGTTATAATCAGGAGGCCAGAGTAGAGGGGAAGACATCAAGGCATGTTTCAATGCTTCAAAGGAGCATTGAGTAGCTTCATCCAAACATAATGGGACTCCCTTTTTCAAGAGACGCATAAACCCTTTAGTGATCTCGGTGTAAATCACAACAAAAAGCCGAAGAAAATTCGCTTTCCCCTGTAAGCTATGAAGCTGGGGTATTGTGCACAAGGGAGACAATTGAACTATCTCCTCAACCTTGAGAGGATCGTACATGATCCCTGTTGTTGATACAATAAAACCTAATATATGACCTAACGTCACGTAGAAACTTCACTTGTTAGGATTCAAGCGAATCCTATAGTAGCGACATCACTCAAAGATTAGTCAAAGATGGGCAAGATGATCAGATATCTTGCAATAGTGTGATGATATATCATTAAGGTACGCATCGAATATGTGTCTAAGGTCGTGAAAAACAAACGACATGGCCCACTGAAAGGTAGCTCCAACATTCTTCAGACCAAAATGAATTTTATGATACGCGAAGGTACCCCAAGGACAAATAAAAGCCATTTTATGTTGGTCTTCGGGTTTGATTTGAATCTGATTATATCCCGAGAAACCATCCATGAACGAAAATACCTCACAACCTACACATTCATTGACAATATGATCGATAAATGGGGTAGAGAAATTGTATTTCAGACAGGCCTTATTCAAATTGTGGAATCCCATACACATGCAAGTCATACCTTGTTTCTTGTTAACTAGAACTGGGTTTGAGACCCATTCCATCAACTGTACAGGGTAGATAAAACTGGATTTGAATAGTGTTGGCAGCCAATACAATTTTTTCTATTGCCCTACAAGCTGCCTATAGCTTCCATGATACGAATTTCAAATTACGTAAGCATTTTGCAAGATGAGCCCGATATTTTCATTCTTACTGACACTTGCAAATTAGTCGATTTAGTTTCCGCGGTAGCGTAGAAACCCTCCATCGTTATGTGGATTGTCATGATTTTCTCATTGATATTACGAATGACACTTACCTTTGGTTTTATTATTGTCTGGCTAAATGAATTTTCAAACTGTACCTATTCTTACTTTGATTGCACAAATTAATTTCATTAAACTGGTAAGGCATTGAGCATATGAATTTATATGCTCGTTTAGGGACTTGCTTAGTCATCCGATTGCATAGAGGTCATGGTTTTATTTATTTTTTTTATATAATGTATTGATTCTATTATTATAAACTTTTGGCTTGTCAAATGTTATGAAATCGACTGTCACAATGTTTTATAGCGTTTGATTTTTACTTATACGATGGCACATATTTTAACCTTTGAGTTTGATTTCACATTGAACTTTCATGGTTTGAAATAATACAATGGCACATTGGTATGTTATCCACTGTTTGATTTTTGGGTTGGTCGAATAATATGGTTTGAATTGTATTATGATTGATTGAACATAGGTTGTACATTGTCATTCTGCTTTGCATGGTGGTGAATAATCCCACCACCCTCGCACACGCACATTAATACTTCCCCTTTGATGGTTCATAGTTATTTAACAGCGACTTTTTCTCACGTGTGTGTTGTTATTGGCAAACCCACCTACCATCGCAGCTCACACCATGGCTCGATTAAATCAGGAGCTGAACCTAACGGTAGCAGACTCTATTGATGTTAAACTGATGCTCCACGGTGACCTTGAAGAATTTGGATGGCTCCCGTTCATACAAAGTTTGATGGTTTTAACCCCAACCTTGGCTCGGCAATTCGCATTAACCTTTGATGGTTGTCGAGCCAAGTTTGGGGATGTTCAATTGGAAATTGGCGAGCAATTTCGGTTAATACGGTTACTTTGCCAGCGGAATAGCGATGGTCCAAAATTGCAAGTGGAAGAGGTCAGTGAACCTTTGCTCTTCAAGGTATATAGGTTATCTCACCTGATAAAAAGGTTTTCCCTTGAATATGCTCAAGCGTTGGCACGATTTGCTTATGATAATCAAATTGTTTATCACCTGCGAAGGTCGATACGGACGTTTTTTTTCTTATATCACCTTCGTTTTCTTATGGTTTCATGGGCTATGAGCTTAATATACCTTATTACCTACATAGGAGTCTATTTAAAATGTATAAAAGATACAAAGACGGTGATAACGGCCTTTCACTTAGAACGGTTAAAGAGGCAGTTATTGTTTATCATTTGGGGTTATAAATGATTGATTTCCTTATATGAACGAGGATTGAATGCCTCCGCAGTTGATCAAAACTACGTGACCAGGACAAAACTGGGGTACTCTGATGTGTTGTTACCTAAACCCTTTTGGAAACTCACTGTCGACCTACCCACTCTGCGACTAAGATTTTAGAATGTTGCGTAACATAGGCGAGAAACCTAAGACAAACCTAAGACTATAATTCCGAGGCAAAAGAATGTCAGACATCGAGATAGCGAAACGAGATGAAACCTCCTGTCAACCCATTTATCATTTGTGGTAGGGACTCAGTTAGGAGGTGCATTTTAGCCAAGTGAATATCTAATAGAAGAGTCTACGCGTAGAACCCTCATGACTTAATTAATGAACCACCACCTTGCTTGCAAAGCGACCCTAACTGGCATTAGTGCCGATCCCATTGGGTGATTCGTCAGGCCCTCTACCACTACCTCAACCTCTGTGAGTACACCACCCACATTGATCGGTCTGGCTTGTGGTTGGAAAGGTATATCTTAGGTCTATTACTTGATACTCTGATTAAATTCATTGCTTTGGGCTCGGGTGCGAAACTTGCAGTCAGAACTGCAAGCCGAAAGGAAACAAGGACAGGTTCTATTTTGTTTAAGATTGTAGATTAGAGCTATGGGTGACAAGATTCAAAATTGGCATGCTCAGGCAACCTCAACTGGTATGTCTATCACATGTTATATATGACTCATAGCTCTGTTTACAATTTGGATTTGCTCTGTCATGTATTGTGTACATAGTTATGTTTTGATTAATTAAATTCGTTTCCCAGTTTAGATTTGATTGGATTGTCTTGATTCAATTGGTCGTGGTATGGATTTGATTGTTTGGATTTGGCTTGAACTGAATACTATGTTGCTTATTTAGGAAATCGTTTGTCTTTTTTGAAAACACAATGTTTCTCGTTTGAACCCTGATCAAGGTTCGATTTAAGATGGGTTGTGTATATGATTATGATGATTGGCAGCAATGTGGTAAGCTGTTACGATTTTATATCCATGTGATTTTCGATCAACAGGGATACAATTGGGGTTATGTTCGATATGATTCTATTTCATGGATAGATACGATTCATATGATATCCGATCGGTTAGTTCGCATTGGATTATTCCACCATGGTATCAGTTCGTTTACAATGAATATGTTGCTTGAATTGATTCGAGGAGCGAAATTAGTATATTGATCACAATTTGTTCTATATTAGACTTCGGTCGTGATTTTGATTATTTACCGATTATATTATAAATTTTGTTGATTCTATATCTGCGCTCCACAGTATTATTTGTTGTCTGAAAGGATTAATCATGGAATTAGTGGTGATGTTGAGTATGTAAGTTCGGTTAGAACACAATAATCGTAGCAGTCTTTCCATCTTTGTATTTGATTGGAACAACATGAATCTTACGATACTTTGTTATAGCCATAATAATTGGATAATGATTGTGTGTTGGATTAGTGTTATCTCATACAATATGATTCATATTAATTTCATTTGATATAAACGGTGATTCTGATTTGACCCCTATTTATGGTAAAAATAAAACAGTATTCTTACCCTGTTTTCCATTAAATCACTTTTTGATTACATTTGGAAGCATTAGTGATACGTTTTGAATGATTATTAGAAAGAAAATTGGATTTGATTATTTTAAAGATTTGATTTGATTTTGGAGTTAAGTCGTATGCTATTTTAGACTAGCTACGAGTCGGATGAGATACATGGCTAAAGTCGTAGAATCAATTTTTATTGAACGTGCGGAAATATCTTTCTAACTTGATATTTTGGGCTATTGCAGATGAATTCAAAATTACAATGGATCGATGGATAGTTTAGGGGATATTTGAAATATTTACTTGCATTTTAGTTTTCCCTAGTTTAGTTGATTTTTTGGGAATATCTTCCCAGTTATGGAGTTTGATATTATCCACGAGGGAGGTTTACCACGTGGAGACTTCTCAAATACCTATCATTTTTGTAATAATGATCACATCCTCATTAGTGGGAGAACAAGGACATGGAGTTTTAATATGGTAGGCGAAATTTGTTTTGTCACGGCTTTAGCTTCTCATTATATCAACATTTTGTTTTCCGTTGTGTATATCAATTGTATCTGGTTAATGACTACTTTTGCTATCTTAATCACTGTGCAAATGATATAATTATCATTGTAATCCATATATGGCTTAACTTCCAAGTGTATAAAGACATAACAATTGTTTAATTAAGTTTGTGAATGTGAGTTTATCTTCATAAGTTGAATTATCAAATATAAGTTTTATATGAGTTTCCCTTATTGCGAGATTTATAATCATATGGTTGTTGCCGTTTTACATGTCTTGTTTGTCCTATAAATGACTCGAAGGCAAGTAGCTTTGTCGTTCTGAAGCTTATGGACTAATAGGTCTTGGGGATTTTGCTTTACCCACCAGAGCCATTTCTGAAGTCATCATACATAGAGGCGGAACTTGGAGGCGTTTCAGTCCGTTCATCACTTTTCTTTCTTTGTTTTTCATTTACGCTGGTTTAATTTAAATATAAGTTTAATTAGATTTATATTAGATTGTTTAATTTTTTTTTTTTTTTTTTTTTTTTTTTTTTTTTTTTTTTTTTTTTTAAAATATAAAATCAAAAATAAAATATTTGACTTGTCTTAGTAGGATGAGAAAACATAAATTTCTGGGTTTTATTCAAATTTGCAACTTGTAGATAGTGTACATTTGTGAATAAGGTTGCCTCTGTGCTAGTAGTTAGACGGTTAATAAGTAGAGTTAGTGTAATATCAATTAGTATAATAGTTGGTTTTAATTTGTTATTTAGTTTTGGTTTATATAGTAGTTTGTTTTCAATTAGATTAGTGTAGTTTACTGTGGAAGTTAGTTTTAGTTTCTTGTATTTGAAAACTTTGAGTTTGTTTTATTAGTTTTAGCGGATTGGTTTAGTTTGTTTTATTTGTTTTGGAGAATGAATTAGTTAGGTTAGGTTAGTTTCCTCTTTGGTTTTCTTAGGACCTTGGGGCACGACCAACGGATCCGTTAAGAAAGCTTCGTCACAGTGTAGTTCATTCCAGCTTTGGTTATTTAAACTGACCGGACCGGTTCCACTCTAACTTAATTGGCCAGACCAGAGACAATTTGTATCAACAAATGGCTAGCTAGAAGGAGGCATGAACTCAATTAATGGCATGTAAATGTGAGGACTCCTCCCTCCCACCTAATGCAGCACACACCCTATAGTGACTAGGCCGGATACAAATTAATATTCCCCCTCAAACAACAACTATCGCTGTAGAAAGATCCCACAGGGTCCTTGATTGAGCCGGCAACCCCCTAATCCCTACGGTGATATCGAGATGGATTATAGGTATCTTATCAAAACACATAGTGCCTTAGCTAGTTTAAATAGACCAAACCCTTAAATTAGGGTCAACCTTTAGACTTCTGATATCAGAGAATAGTTGATGATATTAACCTCCTTTATGTGAATCCTACGGATTCAAACACAAGTCCTGCTGCGGGAGGATCTGGGACACCTCCTTCCCCACCTCCCTCATCTCCTTCCACTTCTAGAGGAGATTCCTCTTCTACTTGAGCAATCCACCTTCTCGACCTTCCACCCTGCCCAATGGAAAATCGAGAGCAATACTGCTAGACCTGGTTGGACTGGGATCATGGTTGTACCTGGAGACCAACACCCTTACCTAAGCACCTGGCTCCCTAAGTTTGATCAGGTCCAGCGAATAGGCTGATCATATCAAAAGACTATGTTATGAGACTCAAGTAATGAAGCGTTCATGGGTTGTTCCTGCACTTTTGAGAGGTAATCGTCCACTTGGTACTCCCAACAGCTCATACCATAGTATCTGCAGGAAAAAGTTTGGAGTCATACTTTGCTGGAGGGAAAAATTAGGAGGATGGTAAACCTCTGAAGTCTTGATCATGGATACTTTGAGCTTAAATATGAACTCAGAAAAGTTCAAAAGATTTAATCAAGAGGTTGCTTGAAATTGATCCCTGATTCTATACACCAGGAATGCTGCAATAGATTTTCTGCAACCATCAAGAAACATTTATTTAGGTTCAATGACTAAAAGTACGTTGTTACAAGAGCGCGAAGAGGCTACTCAGATTAGAAAAAGATATCTCTTAGTCTTAGGACTCTTCTAACTTAGCAGAGGGCTGTTTCTTCTTCCAAAAGGGTTACGATTCTCCGGACCTACATGAAAACAAAACACAATGTTTCCGTCCATCCATCCATCCATTTCCATTCCTCCGTCCATTCCGTCTGTCCATTCCTCCTGTCCACTCCTTCGGCTGTCCTTCCTTTCGTCCTCCGTCCGTCCATCTCCGGTCCTCGTCGTCGGTGCGTCCGTCGTCTTTCCGTTCCTTCCTGCTCCTGGCTCCTGTCCTTCCTCCGTTTCCTGTCCGTTGTCCATCCGTCCGTCCATTCCTTCCATTCCGTCCGTCCGGTCGTCCGTCGTGTCCGGTCCATTCCGGGTCTCCGTCCGGTGTCCGCTCCTCCGGCTCCGTCCATCGTTTCCTCCGTCGGTCCGGTCATTCCGGGACTCCTCGTGTGGTCGTCCTCGTTCCTCCGTTGTGTTCCGTGGTCCTCCGTCCAGTCGTGTCCGGCTCCTCCTCATTTCCTGGTCCGTCTCCGTGGTCTTCCTCGGTCCGTCGTGTCGTCCGGCTCAGTCCGGTCTCGGCTCCGGTCCTCGGTCGGTCGTGGTCGGTGTCTCCGGTCCGTCTGTGTCCGTGTCCTCGTCTCGTCCTTCCTCCGTTCGTCGGTCCTTTTCCGGCAGGGCCTTGATATCTGGCGGGTCCTATTAACCTATACTCCACGGTATATTGTAGCTGACCGATTATTTTACTCGGTGATTGAAGCCTCAGCTAGAGCGGCACATTAACACAAGTCGAATTGATAACTTTTCTAGCTTCGAATATCATCCTCGTTTGGTATTCCTGATTGTCTGGTCTTTGATAGCGCTTCATACTTTTCTTCTCTAGAGACGAGTGAGTTCGCCTTGGAGAAAGGAATAAAGATTAAGTATACCGCGAGTTACTACCCCCAGGGAAACGGATTGGCAGAATCAACAAACGAGAACTTGATCAAAATAATCAAAAGAATTGTGTCTGAAAATCACAAAAATTGGCAAAATGCACTATTAAACGCAATCTAGGATGATATAGTAACTCCTAAAACTGTTGTGAGTAACTCACCTTTCTTTATCGTTTACGGCAGAGAGGCAATTATGCCACCTCACATTCTTCTTCCTTCGTTTCAGTTGTCACAAAAAGTCCAGAAGAAGATTGTCCCCTTCAGCCGTGTCTTTGATGAGTTAGAAGTAAGGAGCTGAAGCTGAGATAAACGTAAGTTGGATCAGCATCAATTGTTGGTTAAAATCTAGTTTGATTCTAATTCTTCTTCTGATGGGAATTTTGAAGTAGGTGATCTCATCTTAAAGTGGGATGAACCACACAAAGGAAAGGGTGAACACACCAAATTTCAAATTTATGGGCAGGCCATTTTTTTTGCTTGCTGAAAAGTTGGGTCCTAGTTCCTTTAGATTACAGAATCTTGAAGGGAAAATTGACACCTATACAGTGAATGGACAAGCCCTGAAAAGATACTTCATTTGATTATTACCCTAGTATATTATATATAAATGTCTTCCTTTGTTTTATTTTCCTTTGTTTTCATTTTGGTTTGATTTGGATTGATCAGTTTTGTGTGTTTTGAAAGATATGCATGCTTACTTTTAAGACATTCAGATCAAGACCATAGAAAAATTTCTTCAATGAAATAACTACGAAGAAGTATGCGAACATCAATGATATATTTTTAAAGCCGATATTTATATTTGGAAAGTTTTTGTTGTTTGAAAGGAACACTAATTTCAATCTCCGAACAAAGTTTGTCATGATCATCTATTATCTTTCACGTTGTCCCTTTTCGTAAAGGGATGACTCAAAAAGATGTCTCCCTGTCATAGTAAGTGTTTTAAAAATAAAACAACGTCTCAATTTGAATAAAGGATGGTGCTAAAAAATTATAATGAGGTCTAAAAAATATGTTAAAATGTCGGGGATTTTCAAGGATGCGTCGTATTGCATGTCGGTTGATTAGGTCAGCCTTCATGCGGAGGAAGCGTGACTTGGGAATATAAGTTACGGTTCTAAGCTAAGCTGCTTGTTTTGGCATCGCGTTTCTTGCATGCCACCGGTTATATTTTGTAGGTAATGCTCATTGTGTATTCCTCTTTGGAAGAAAGGTATCATCAACTTACATGCATGTTGGAGAACAGCCTCTGCTGACTTGCTCAGCCTCTTGCCCATACTTCATTGGTGGTGCAAGCCTTCTCTGATGGCCCCGGTTAGGTCGGCGAGATGGAAAAGACCGCTGGAAGCTTTCAAGATGTTGAGTCCACTTTCAGGGACTACAAATCAGAGTCTTCCCCTTGTCTAAGTTTGTTAAAGAAAATGGAGAGATCCCACTTATGTGGAGCTGGTTTCCATGGATCCTGGCTGCCCTCCTTCTAGCGAAAGAATGCCCTCCTTCAGGTTTACGAGGGTTATCCGAGCCCCAAAGCAGTGGAGCTTGGATGGATGATCGTTGGAAGATGTTGATACGGGGAAAGCGTTACTCTATGCTTGGTGGCCGGGGTTTTGTCTTACCGACTACGAGGAAAGTGGTAGAGATTTGGATTTTCGGTCAGTCCCACAATTTCATCAAGTCGAAAGTTGTTCTTAGCCCCTGGACTCTTGAATTTAACCCCGGAGTCGAGATCACATCAGCCCCTGTTTGGGTTAGGATTCCTCACCTTCCATTGAATCTTTGGGGGATAAGCTCACGGGACAGCATTGGAAATAAGCTTGAAGAATTTCACAGACGGCCGGAGCTGAAGGGGGATCAGTTTACCTACGCTCATATTTTTGTTGAGGTAAATCTCGAACAAGGACTTATGGACGCCATTAAAGATCTCCACGGAAATGGTGCCACATCAAGAGCTTGATTCTGAGCTGATTCATACCAAAGTGCCTCCCGGAACATGCTTCACGTTCTGCAAAAGTTGTCCCAAAACCTACGAGGGGCGGGACCGGTCAAGAAAGATGATTTTCGGCCGATAACCTTCTTAGTGAAGAGGCGACCAAAGGTGAAAGGATCCGTTGCTTGAGGGCCCCGAAAGGCCACCCATATAGGCGAGAGAGCAACTCTGAAACTAAAACATCTTTGATCTTGTTGTGAAGGAGGATGAAGCCACAGGATCGAGCGACAACTGAAATAAGGAAGATTCCGGCGAATACGAAATCCCTCGGACTCCACGAGTAATTCCGGCAAAAGAATCTGGAGCTTGAGTTAAGATCTTACGCCAATGCATGCTGGTTGTTGGAGTCTGTGGAAACTACGGCAGGAAGACAATTGATTCAGATCTCCACCCCTTGCAGGGGAAAGACCAATAAAAGCGTATGTGAGAGAGAAAAGGGCTTCGACATCTCTTTAGGTTCTCGAGAAAAGATGGACCCTACATTAAGGAAGTACTTTTCATCCCGGTTTAATGCTTTGTTTTGTCTTCTACTATACACAATTTGTGAGAATTTACTCATATGTATTTTGTCATTTTCGAATTAGTTCAAAGCAAATGGGATTGGTTTCCCAAGATATTCACAAGCAGGTTGGCATCACTTTTAGAGGTCACCAACCTTCTTCATATTTTTAACTTTCTGATTCTGGCTGGCCAGAAGGCCGATTAATGCAACATAACCATTCTAGTTAAAAAAAAAATATCGGGATTTTATTTGTCTGCGCTCGGCTATATATGCACAAAGAAAAACAAAATAAAAATATATGAATAAAATTTTGTGGAAGTGCTTGTAAACGCATGAGATGCGAAAAGGTCATTTGTGGCCAGATAAATACATACATGACATCGAGACCAACCATTCGAGTGCTGAGCGAATTTCTTGGCGGTAGTAATGTCGGGTACCGCGAAAATCGCAAAACATTATACGAAACCTCTTTAATGTCCTTTATTCCTGATCTAGGAGAACTTCTTGACGGGGATCTGATGTCAGTGGGTTAAATGGAAACCCTACCAAGGCTATGGACTGTGTTTGGCCGGCGGTGGCCATGCAACCGATATTGAAGATTTTATCATAAATGCTCGTGACTTAGCGATCTGGAAACATTATTGGAGTGTTCATCTTTTTAAAACGCTTATTTGGAAAAGATGGTAAATGATGATGTTCGTACAATTTTGATTGTTGTTTTTTTGAGTTGAAATTTTTCTTTACTGTCCTAATCTGAATCTATTCTTCTTCGACGAGGAATGGCACTTCTACGGTGTATTAGCCATTGTTGGCGATAATACAATTTTTAATTGCCTTAAAAGGCTGCCTACACTTATGTCTCTTGAACTTCAATTTTCTATCGCATTTCGTCCATATTCTCCACTAAGGGTAACCTGTTGGCAGCCAATTCAATTTTTTTTTATTGCCCTATAAGATGCCTACACCTGTGTCTCTTGAACTTCAAATTGTCGTCGCATTTTACAAATAGACGATAGTTTCATTTCTTGCGACACTTGCAAATTAGTCTCGATTTAGTTTTTACGACTGTAAGCGTGAAAACTCCTCCATCATTATTTGAACTGTCATGATATTCTCCTTGATATTCTGAATGGCACTTACCTTTGGTTTATTATTGTGTGGCTAAATGAATTTTCAAACTATGCCTATTTGGACATTTTTGGTTGCATAACTTAAAAGGCATTGAGCATATAGATTTATATTTTTTTGAACTTGCCTGGTCCTCAGATTGCATAGGGGTCATGGTTTATTTTGTTTTTATATAATGTGATCCTTATTATTATAAACTCTTGGCTTGTCAAATGTTATGAAATCGATTGTCACAATGTTTTATGAACGTTTGATTACACACTCATACGATGGCACATATTTAAACTTTGAGTTTGATTTCACATTGAACATTAGTGGTTTGAAATAATACAATGGCGCATTGGTATGTTATCCACCATTTGATTTTTGGGTTGGACGAATGATATGGTTTTAACTGTATTATGATTGATTGAACAGAGGTTGTACTTTGTCATTACTTCTTTCCATGGCGATGAATAATCCCACCACCCTCGCACGCACACATTAATGCTTCCCCTTTCATCGTTCATAGCTGTTAACCCAAGCGACTTTGCTCCTGTGTTGTTGTTTTCAACCCAAACCCTTACCATGTGCCCGCACTATGGCTCCAGTCGTAAGGGCTGAACCTAACGGTAGTCAGGCTCTGTTGATGTTCGACAGTGCTCACAGTGACCTTGAGGAATTTGGGTGGCTCCCGTTCATAGAAAAGTTTGATGGTTCTAATCCATGCGTGGCTCGAAAATTCGCATTAACCTTTGATGGCTGTCGAGCCAAGGTCGGGGATGTCCAATTGGAAATTAACGAGCAATTTCTCAGTTTAGCTACGGGTCCGCCTGCCACTGGATAACGATGGTCCAAGAATTGCAAAGTGGAAGAGGTCCCGTGGACACTGCTCTTCCAGTCGTGTATGGTTAGCTCTTGTGATAAAGGTTTGCCCGCGAACATGCTCAAGCAACGTTGGCACGATTTGTTGATGATAATCAAACAATTTATCACCTGCGAGGGTCGGTATGGTTTTGTTTTCTTACACCACCTTCGTTTGCTTATGGTTTTCATGGGTTATGAGCTTAATATGCCTTATTACCTGCATATAAGCCTATTTAAAATGTCTAAGAGATACAAAAGGAACCAGGCTAATAGCATCCTTTTTCACTATGGGCTGCTTAAAATTATTGTTGTCTGTCATCTGGGGTTACACGGAGATTGTTGGACCGATTTCC
>SNQJ01S0081631.1:0-27482 GCA_010110895.2 Picea sitchensis
TCATCAACCCTTGGAATGTGGAAGGTGCATTTGTAAGGCCAAAAGGCATGACCAAAAATTCATAATGGCCTTCATGAGTTCAGAATGTTGTTTTTGGGATATCTTCTTCCTTCATTCTAATATAAGGATACCTTGAACGAAGATCCAACTTTGTGAAATAGATTTCTCCATGTAGTTCATCTAATAATTCATCAATGATGGGAATGGGAAACATATCTTTAATAGTGATCTTGTTGAGATCTCTATAATCTGGACACATACGCCATAAGCAATCTTTCTTAAGTACCATTACCACCGGTGCAGAGTAAGAACTTTGGCTAGGTCTAATAATTCCATCCTCTAACATTTCTTCAACCATATGCTCAATTTCACTCTTCTGGGCATAAGGGCATCTGTAAGGCCTGATGAGAGGAGGAATACTCCCAGGAATTAGGTGAATAGCATGATCATGATTTCGAGTGGGTGTAAGACCTTTGTGAATACATTCAAATACTTTGGAATGCTTATCAATGATCCCATGGAGATCTAGGGGAATAGATGGATTAGATGTTTGAACATCTAGTGAGCAGAGTTGTGAAATTACACCATGATTCCTCCTTTTCAATAATTTTGTCATGCCATTAGAGCTTATCACCTTACCGGGTTTCCTTGTGATACCTATTAACTCAATTTCTTTTCCTTCCAATGAAAATTTCATGAAAAGTTATTGAAAATTAAAAGCCATTGTTCCTAATGATTGTAACCATTATATTCCTAGTTTGACATCAACACCACCCATGGGTATAGAATTCATTGGACTATTCATTACATATTCCCCCGTAGTAAGATTGATCTTATTGCATTTTCCTAAGCAATTGATAGTTCCTCCATCTGCAATCATTACTTGAAACTTTGGCGCTAGATATACAAAGAAATTGAGAGCTTTGGTTAATTTATAGTGAATGGAATTATGAGTACTACTAGAATCAATTAGTACTATTACCTTTTTCTTTTTTATATATCCTTCGATCTTCAGGGTTTGAGGAGTGATAATTCCAGCCAATGCATTACACGATATCGTGGGAGGCAACTCTTCAGAACAAATCTCTTCTACATTTTCATCTTGAGATGGTTCTTGTTCTTGTTCTTCTTCCTCTTCACATTCTATGTAGAATAATTTCTTCTCATCACACTTATGTCCCTTACTATACTTGTTATCACAATTAAAGAATAAACATTTTTCTTTTCTTTCCTACAATTGTTGAGGTGTCAACCTTGTAGGTTGAGGTGTTTTATAAGAAGGAACATTATTCTCGCGATAGATGTTAGGAGTGGTCCTTCTAGTAGACATAACCATATTTTTACTTTCCACATTTCTTTCCACTCTAAATTCATTCTCCAATGATTTAGGTTCCCAAAGGAGAACCTCATGTTGAATGTTATCCCTTAAATTTCCTATGAATACATCAATCAAGTGCTCATATGGAATATTTTTTACCTTTATATTCAATCTTTGGAAGTTCTCAATGTGCTTTGTAACTAAACCATTTTGCTTGAGATTTATCAATTGGCTAAAGAAGGTATTTCTCCTTGTATCCTCATAGTGTGCTATCATTTCTTTCGTGAACATTGTCCTAGTCATGAGTGATTTGCGAGAAAAAAGCCATCGATACCACACAAATTGATTGGGTTCTAAATATAAAGAAGCAATTTGTACCTTTTGTTTATGTGACACATCATGTAGATCAAAATATTGCTCCATCTGAAGTATCCATGTGATTGGGTCCTTGCCATCAAACTTCCTCATATCGATCTTAGAAAAATGGTTGGTCTTCAACCCAAAGTTGGCATTTATCCATTCTTGATTCATCTTCCTTGTGTCCTCATCATGAATTTCATGGGATACATTTTCACTCTCAAGTGTCCTCTCTATGAGGTAACTTTTTCAATTGTTCTGTGATCTCACTTTTTAAACCATCCATCATCCCTTGTAGTTCATCTTTTGTTATTGTCTTCTTTTGTAAATCATTTATGTCCTTACGCATTTCTTCACCTTCATCAAGAGTCCAATTAGGATTGTCTAGAGGATTATTTGGTGTAGAAGTTCCCTTTTTTGTTGGCATGTTGGCCAAGTATCACTTTTAAACCTCGATTTTGAGGTGGTTCTGCTAGATGGTGTTTCGTCTACTGTATCTCCAAAATTTCAGCACTTTTGGGTATGTAAATTTCTTGTTTGTAGTTCTTTGATATTTCTTCTTTGCAATTCCATAGGTCTGATCAAAATTGGATGTGCCAAGTGGAAGTTATGGTAACTTCCCCACAACTTGCTGATTTTTGGCCTTTCCCAGAGATCTCACTTGTATAGAGTTCCCCACACAAAACAATTGATATAAAATTCTAAACATTGTACAAGAAATACTACAGAATGGCCACTAGTCTCATGAAATTTGGATACTCTAGGAAGAATTTATGATTGTCTTACCCAAAACACTTGCTTGATACTAGTCGATAGGACTAGTCAGATACCCTATCTTCCACAAGGTGTATCTACAAATGTAAGATGACCCAAAAGCTGGAATTTTTATCACATATACCTTAATAATTTCTATGAATATCCTCCATATTTTAGTGTCTGCAACGTTACAGAAAGTATTTCATAGCTAAAATTCTGCGATGACTAAATTCAGGATGATTCAATAACCCTATCTTACACAAGCTATATCTCCGAAAGTATAAGGCCTCAGGAGATGAAATTTGAACCCAACGTACCTTGATCTGTCTAATAAATAAAATCCAAGGGGTTCCTTCTGAAACGTCTTAGAAAACAAATTATAGCAAAAATTCCAAGGCATCTCAGATGTAGCAGGGAAACCTGAAGACCTTGAGCTTTGATACCAAATGTTAGGAACGAAATACCAAGATAGCATAGAAAAAATTTAGAATAAGTATTCAACACCTTGAAAAATAGAGAATTTCATATAATAATCCTCTTCAAGGGGGAAACCTCCTTATACACCACATAGATTTCCAAATACAATATGATTCCAAATTAAAAGGTCGCATTGGTATATATAAGAGACTAGGAGGTAGAATTACAACCAATGGACCCAAGCCAACATAAATAAAATAACATTAATAATGTAATATGCCCTAATTAAGGGGTAATGTTCCACTATTTAGGGCTTAACACCATTTTCATGACCTAAACTCGATAAATATTTATGGACTATATCACAAGTTTTTCAAAACACATTAATGCTCGATAAACAAGTACTCGAAAAATTGCACAAGCTTCATCGATTATTTGATCTTATCTTTGATTTTTTTTCTCTCATCTAAGTTATTGACCATATTCCACTTATTGTCCATGCAGTTACAAAACATTTGCATATGTGGGTATAATATGAGTAATATTTGAGTCTTGAAACCCTACCATACCGTCAAGGCATGCATCTAGTGCAACCATGTCAAATTTCAATGACTACGGGAAAAGTTTGAGAAAATTTCAACATTGGCCCCATTAGTTGTTCACTTTGTGAGGTCGATGAGAATCAACACTTATTCTAGTAATCAACATTGGTCATGTGCCTATATCTAATTGGTCTTCTCTTTGGTTATCTTTTCCTTCTCAGTTCTCACACGACCATGTCTTCTTTGACCCCTTTTCATGACCTAACCTCGATAAATATTTATGGACTATATCACAAGTTTGTTAAAACATATTAATACTCGATAAACAAGTACTCGAAAAATTGCACAAGCTTCATTTGTTATTTGATCTTATCTTTGATTTTTGCTCTCATCTAAGATATTAACCATATTCCACTTATTTACCACCCAGTTACAAACCATTCACTTATGTGGGTATAATAAGAGTAATATTTAAGTCTTGAAACCCTCCCATATCGACATGGCATGCATCTAGTGCAACCATGTCAAATTTCAATGACTACATGAAAATTTTGAGAAAATTTCAACGTTGGCCCCATTAACTGGTCACTTTGCTTCGATGATAATCAACACTTATTCTAGTAATCAACACTGGTCATGTGCTTATATCTAATTGGTCTTCTCTTTGGTCACCTTTCCTTCTAAGTTCTCACACAACCATGTATTCTTTGACCCCTTTCCATGGTGTAACCTCGATAAATATTTATGGAATATATCATAAGTTTGTCAAAACACATTAATACGCGATAGACAAGTACTCAAAAAATTACACAAGCTTCGTTGGTTATTTGATCTTATCTTTGATTTTTTCTCTCATATAATATATTGACCATAATCCACTTATTGGCCACCCAATTACATACCATTCGCTTATGTGGGTATAATATCACCAATATTTGAGTCTTGAAACCCTCCCATACCGTCAAGGCATGCATCTAGTGCAACCATGTAAAATTTCAATGACTACAAGAAAAGTTTGAGAAAATTTCAACGTTGGCCCCATTAACTGGTCACTTTGTGGGCTCGTAGAGAGTCAACACTTATTATAGTAATTAACATTGGTCATGTGCTTATATATAATTGGTCTTCTCTTTGGTCACCTTTTCCTTCTCAGTTCTCACACGTCTATGTCTTCGTTGACACCTTTTTCATGACCTAACCTTGATAAATATTTATGGACTATATCACAAGTTTTTCAAAACACATTAATCCTCGATAGATAAGTACTCGAAAAATTACACAAGCTTCATCTGTTATTTGATCTTATCTTTGATTTTTTCTCTAATCTAAGATATTGAACATATTCCACTTATTGTCCACCCAGTTACATACCATTTCTTTATCATGTGGGTATAATATGAGTAATCTTTGAGTCTTGAAACCCTCCCATACCATCAAGGTATGCATCTAGTGCAATCATGTCAAATTTCAATGACTACAGGAAACGCTTGAGAAAATTTCAACGTTGGCCCCATTAGTTGGTCACTTTGCAGGGTCGATGAGAATCAACACTTATTCTAGTAATAAACACTATTCATGTGCCTATATCTAATTGTTCTTCTCTTTGGTCAACTTTTCCTTCTTAGTTCTCATGACCATGTCTTCTTTGACCCCTTTTCATGACCTAACCTCGATAAATATTTATGGACTATATCACAAGTTTTTCAAAACACATTAATACTCGATAGACAAGTACTTTAAAATTGCACAAGCTTTGCTAGTTATTTGATGTTATCTTTGATTTTTTATCTCATCTAAGCTATTGACCATATTCCACTTATTGGCCACCCAATTACAAATCGTTCGCTTATGTGGGTATGATATGAGTAATATTTGAGTCTTGAAACCCTCATGTACCGTCAAGGCATGCATCTAGTTCAACCATGTCAAATTTCAATGACTACAAGAAAGTTTGAGAAAATGTCAACATTGGCCCCATTAACTAGTCACTTTGCGGAGTCGACGAGAATCAACACTTATTCTAGTAATCAACACTGGTCACGTGCCTATATCTAATTGGTTTTCTCTTTGGTCACATTGTCCTTGTTAGTTCTCACATGATCATGTCTTCATTGATCCCTTTTCATGACCTAACCTCGATAAATATTTGTGGACTATATCACAAGTTTGTTAAAACACTTTAATACTCGATAAACAAGTACTTGAAAAATTGCACAAGCTTCGTTGGTTATTTGATCTTATCTTTGATTATCCAGATTCTTGAAAAACAAGTACTTGAAAAACCCATAGTATTTATTTTCAGATTCTCGAGGACGTCTGTCACTCTTAGAGAAAACATTAGTGACCTGGAATACTGCAGTTATCCCACTAACAGAAGTTTTCATGGTTTCATCCAACTATTTCATGTGAAATTTAAAACCATTGCACCACATAGCCTTGTGGTGTTTCAACTGCAATATGCCATACATGCAAAATATGCATTGTCAATTAATAATAAACAAATTTATATAACTTGGAAAGTATAATGTGAAAAAAACACACTTACAGTCACATTAATATAATATAAAATAACTGGATAAAATGGGTGAATAATTTGCTTGCCTTTCCATCTTTCAAACAATATGCTAAATCTATTTTTGTCTGTGTAACATCATAATATCCATTACAATGAGTTCCTATAACCAATTTAGGTAGTTCTTTCCATGATAACCCATCGCCATGATGTTGTTTACATCTATCAATCCATACCTTCATCTAGTCAATATTGTTTGCAATGTATAAATGTAGTGCATCCGAATCTTGAGCAACTGACAGATCAAAAAATCACAATTTACCAATATTAAATATTAGTTATAACCATGGTAAATATTAATAAATGATGAAAGAATAAATATTAAATAAGTATGATCATATACACAAAAAAATAAAAATTTATATTTATTACAAATATCCACAATTTAGTTACCTCTCACTTTCTTCATTGTACATTTCCCCAACAGTTGCTCCCCTTCAAATTTTTGTTGGAGTTCACATCCCAAATGAAATCCACTGTATGCATAGCTTGCGTTGCTAATATAGGAAGATACTAACTAATATACACCATGGATTCATATACCATATATCCCTCAAGACATGCTCTTTGTCTAACCAAATCCTTCAATGATTTAAAGTGCATGTCCACCATCCACATTGACCTTGTGTCTACAGGTCCACACATTTCAATCTCCTCAACTTGGTGTATGAAGTAGTGTTCTTTTGAGGGGTCCTAAATCCCTTTAACTCAACAACAGGAACCAAACCCGCCACCGAGGCCCAATTAGACTCTACAGTGTTTGATAGTGGAATGGTTCTCTAGATCTTTCGATCCGACCAAATAATCGATGGGCTTTACGTAGTGATTGACAAGATATCTTCTTGTGAAAGTTACTCCTTCAATTTAAACGTTCTCTTTTTGTATTTTTCTTTTATTAGATGGGTCTGATAAAAAGATGTGTGCTGGTATAAACTAGCTGGTAAAACAAGGAGATCTTAACTACTGAAGAAGGTTGAGCTTGGGATAACCCTTGTGCTCAAGCATGCAGACAATTATTTTCACACTTGTGACAAGCCTAGTACTAATACATCAAATTGATGGTATTTCAATTATTGACTAAGATACAATTATCGAAAGAAAACATACATGCAATAAAAAAATGGCAAGAAAAATAGTTTCCTTAGCTCTAATAATTAATCACATCCTAACACAATGATTTTCTTTCCATCATTAAGAACAAGAACTACAAAAAATATTGAATCGGTTAACTTATCAATAGATTCAGAAACTCTTACTCGTTACAACATCCATTCATGAGATAAAGTCAGAAGTAATTCCTCTTTAGATCTAATCACACACGCCTTTGCTGAAAAACAAAAGTTTGTATATGGTCCTAAACAAGACTTCTCAATTAAGGTAGTTTGGAAATAGTTATTTACAATTACAAAAATGAGGGTCTTTTCCACAACCATCGACCCTTTCTAAAAGGTCGATCCTCTTATTTATAACAATTCATTAACTAAAAATAACTATCAAAACTATAAGCTAAGTAAAAAAAAACATCGCCACATGGCGCTTCCATCTCTCTGTCTTCTAAGAGTCATCAAATGGTTTCACTGAAGTGGATGAATCTTCTCATATTATGACCATTTGATGAAGAGTTCTTCGCATGTGTTGGCATACGGGAATCTGTGTTGGTCCATTAGGGCCGAAATGATTTCTTTTACTTCTATTGCCCGTGCCCAATACTTAACTATTTTGACACTTAACTATTGCAATATTGTTCGAGCCTTGATCAGGTTCTCCATGAACTCTTGTACTTGACCTAGCGCTATGCTCGCAACACTTTCTATCTCTACATTTCATGTCGAGTCTTGTTATGCATGTTGTTTGACCATGTCATGCAAGTCGACAAAGTCCTCGGATGAGCCAAATCCTGGGAGACTGATGTCTTTCATATCATGAATAATCTTGACCCAACTACTTTCGCAATCGACCCATTTTTCTTGAATCTCCCACTAAGGTTCTTGGGCCATTTTCACCCAGTATTAGGTTGCCTTCCTTATTTGATCTATGTTGTTGTCCCTTAACACCCAAATGTCATGCTCTTCGACATCTCGACCGTTTTGAACCATGTTGATGTAATCAATTATCTCCACTACTTGTTGGGCCTTCTCGTGCCATCTTTCCACGTCTTTGCAAGTCGCTAGCACCGTAAGGGTGTCTTCTTGGAATTCATCTATCCCTGTTCTCCCATAGTATATTGAAGTAGACGTGGACCGAGATCTCCGCAACATGCCAGCTTAAATTCATGTTGGCGAAGACATTCCTTGCGCAGATGACATCGAGCAGGTACGAGGCCATGTAGAAAGTGGGTGCTTCCCCTTATTTTGACGTCTAATCCTGTTGTACACAGATGCTCAATTGTTTAGAAATTATTTCTCCCCAATTGAAGATGCTCCCGGATATCGCCATTGTATGTGCCAAAGGAAACCATGCCTCAGAAAACATGGAGCAGTCCTTTTCTCCATATAGTCGGCAGATGAGAGACATCAAATAGATGTATGGCTCCCTCAGGTTAATCATCCCATACCAACCATAGCTTCAGTTAGTTAAATTGTTTTCCTCCTTCCACCATGAGGCCATAAATTGACTGGTGTCATGGAATTCATAAAACTTCACCACAAAGTTCGTGTTTATCCATTACTCTGGGTATCTGAGCTTGTAGTATTTTTGGACTTTTGTCGAGAGGAAAACTCTGACACACCCGCCATTCTCATCACTGATCAAGCACTTATGCCCATCCATATGGTCGATTATCCATTTCAGAACCTCCATGCAAGGGAAAACCGGGGTTCTGCTAGCCACCATGTGTAGATACGATCGTCAGATGTTTGGGAACACATATTAATTGAGCGCCTTCACATCCAGGTCATTGTGTGGGATATACTTCGGATATTATTCCCGAATAATTATGTTGAAGAGGTCCCCCCACTATGGGAGCATTTATTTGTATTTGGTTCTTGTTTTTGTATCACCGAAGGTCGAAGGCTTGACAAAAGCTTTCTTTGTTGATGTTTTAATGACAGGCTCCGCCCTGCGAGCGTACTCTAACTGTATCACGGTCCCCGGAGAATAACCTTCGCCTATTTCATCTTCGTTTAGCTTGGGTTCCCTCAGCGAGCGTCTAGTGGTTGGATTTCTTGACGACATCTTACCTGCAACTATAACATAGTTTAGAGACTGCGAAATAAATTGGATGCATATATATAAATCACGACCAACGAATTGAAAAAACTGAACACATACCTCTGCATCTTTTTTAACCTAGTTTTGATAATATGAGGGTTAGTACAGTATCGAGATGCTCACTTTTCTCCTTCGGATGCTCTAGAATTCAAACTTGTGCGCATAATGTTTTTTTTCAGAACCGTTCTAGAGATTTAAACAGGGATGAAATTACCTTTTCGCATCAACCATTCAATTCAGGTTATGAGTGTAATTTCATTAAATCTACTACCAGATCTTCAAAGATGTTTAAAATTAAATTTATCGTGGGTTGATGGCTCGAGTGCAGGTGGTAATGTGGCCTATCAACTATTTCAATTTTTTGTTTTTCAATCGGCGCATGAGGTAGTAATAAATGCGTGGTCAAGAATTAACTGGTCTATTAAATGTCCAAATCATATCATGTCTTATGCCACAAACATCCCATCATTTTGCTAGTCCAGTTAATGGGTCAGGGTCAAGATTGTGCTTCAAACACTTTTCATTGATATCTTCTTGCAAAAGCTATGACGTTGATCAACCTTGTCGTACAGAGCTGACGTGGTGAAGTTGACTAGGAGGCGTGACTAGGACCCAGGGAACCTTAATATGACTCAGGGAGAAACTAGGTTGTACAACCCCTTTACGTGGTAAAGATACGTGGCATTCGAGATCGGTGACTTCATTTGCTTATGTTAATCGGAATCAATATTTTATTTAAACTATATGTTATAAAACCCAATCCCATCTTGCCGATGTCGAATAGTATCAAGGATCGACGATCGACGATAAACCTACCCAGGTGCTCTTGGATCGAATCTCTCGAAAAAGTCCCGATGCCGAGAATGCATTAGGGATCGACGATCAGCGATATGCTCGTCGTAGAAAAAAATGATGGTTTTAACCTTTCTAGATTTTCCCAACTCCGATGAAACACATCAGTCATCCGAAATCAGTGATTTCTTTACGACTTTGTCAATGTTTATCCTTCTCGTAGTTTGTCGATGTTGAAGGGGATCGACTATCTCTTGAAACTTCATGCGAATAACTTATGCAAACCAACTCCACCTTTTTCTGATGTCGATGGGGATCGACGCTTGGCGACTGTTGTAACTATGTTTCCTTTGTCTTGCTTGATTTTTTTCAATGTTGAACCTAAGCGCGTTAGGTGCAGTGTTAGCTGTTGATTCTCAATTCGGGTGTCAAGTTATTTTAGACATGAGGTTTCACAATTTAAAACAAACTTGACTTGATAATAAGAGTCATGAAAAAAACACAAAGATAAACCATTTCCCAAAGTGAAATCGATTCAGATAGTGAAGAAAACAAGTGGTACCCAAAAAGTGGTAAAATTTCATAAGGCTTTTAGGGTGTGTTGAGTGTTCAACAAATGCCTGGGCGAAAATAGAATCTTTGTTCCTTCCCTAGGCCTAGTTGATGCAAAATATGGTTAAGAACTTAACTAGTTTTGATTTTTATTAGAGTCTCTTCTATCCTTGCGTTTGAAATTCCCCCGGTTGGTGAATCTGGGCCTGCCTGTGGGGTTTCAACCTTTATTCCACCTTCATTCCCTTTAACCATGACCCATGCCCTATTTTGAAAATACTTGAGTAAATCATTCACTGGCACCAGGCCTTTTAGTTATCATCATTCACTTGTTGCGGTGTTGCTCTGCTGCCAGCGAGCGTCCATAGCCCCGACAGAGTCACCCTGATGTCACCGACCTTTCTCCACTGCCAATGAGTGTCCATAGACCTGGTGGAGTTATCTTCATACCCTCTCCTACTTTGTACTCATTTTATATAATTGATTTATTTTTGGCAGTGATGCCATGAGCGAGTGGGAGAGGAGGACGTCTGTTATCTGCAAGATGAGATACAGAACTAGCCAAGGTTGTTTATTTGCAAAGGTCAGATATAGAACTCCTTTAGGACAACAACAATTCACCCAACTTTTCTTGTGTTGTATGTAAGCATGAGTCAGTAACAGAGTTTGATATACCATATGAATTAAGGTCAACCAATGCCTCATGGAACACAACTTCAAAGTGAAAAATACTACAAAAAGGAAAACATAAATAAAGGACTCCACAATCAGCCTAGCATAAAAATAAAACAACATGAAAACACACACACCTTCTTTTTTTTAACAGAAATATTGTTTTAGGGCTTGGCCATTCACCGGGAGGGCATCAGGTTCCCACCTCAGATTTTGCAACAGATACGTGCCTGCCCCAAGTTTCTCAACTACCTGAAAAGGTCTGATCCATAGATTCTAAAACTCCGAATGTTTTCCCTTCGTCTCATTCGCTCTGTCCCATTTCAGGACTAAGTCTCTTACTTCAGAAATCTTATTTTTGGCCTTATGCTTGTCAAACCACCTTCTAACTATCTATTGATGAGCGATGAACTTTGATTTTTCTTTCTCCCTTTCTTCTTCTAGCACTAGGAGGGTATCAATTCTCTCTTGAATAACTGATGAGGGTTTTCCTCTAGAACCCTGAGAGAGCTTAAGAGATGGAAGATATAGCCATTTCGGGAGAATGGCTTCTTGTCTGTATACGAAAAACTATGGGGAATTCCCTATACCTTCCTTGGGTGTTACTCTATCGTCCCATAAGGCATTAATAAGTGAACTATGCCAATTCCTCTTATTGTCTGCAACTGTTTTATTCAATATCCTCACTAGGTTCTTATTGGTTGATTCTGCCACTCCATTCCCTTGTGGATAGTAGTTTGCAGAGTATATGATTATGATTCCTTTGTCTAGGGAAAAATATGTTAATAGGGTGGAAGAAAAGTAAGCGACATTATCAAAAAAAAGAATGGAATGCATACTGAACCTTGTGATCAATTATTGTTCTATGAATTGGATTACCCTATTTTCATTTACATGCATCATAGGGATGGCCTCTGCACATTTCGTGAAATAGTTCGTAGCATTCAGTATGTATCTGTGTTGTTTTGAAGAACTCGGTGTAATTTCTCCTATGACATCTAACCCCCATTGCTCGAATGGTCTGGACATGTCTATAGGTAGGAGTGGGACAATTGATCTCTTTTCCCTCCTTGCGCTCATTTGACAAGTTTTACAGTTTCTAGTGTGTGTGTGAGCATCTCTAAACAGAGTAGGCCAATAATAGTCGGCTCTCAGTATCTTGTGAGCGATGTTATTCCCTACAAATTTTCCACCTACGGGACCATCATGGAGCTCCTTCAGAACCTTGTCTACATATTCATGTTCGAGACATCTTAAAAGTACCCAATCATAATTCATGCAGAAGAGCACCGAATTTATGAGGTGATACTGTGTCGATTTTAGTCTGAGATCTCTCCTTTCCTTAGGGTTTACGTTTTTGGGGCAAGTCCCATGATGCAAGATACAAGTTAGTTTGCCATACCAAGACTCCTGCCCTGAGGGAACATATAAAGATTCACTATACCATAACGCCAATTTATTCTCCTAGCCAGGGTCTTCATTTACTTGTTCCTGTGCTTCAATGACCAGTTTATACAATCCTTGTCCCTTAACCAGTTTTGTAGGTTTTATATCTAGATAAAATTCTTGGACCACTGCCAGCCAATTTCCTCTTATTTCCCCCATCTTCTATTGAGTGAATAGGGATCAGACTGCAGGATGAGGCACAATGACTTTGGTGTGGTTTTTTAGGATGTAAGATCTGAAATGTTTTACTGCCTTGTACACTGCATAAGAATGTTTGTCTATAGCAGGGTAATTTAGTTCAACCCCTTGGAGATTAGTGCTCATAAATGAGACCGACGCCTCATTGTGGTCATCATCCTTCTGAGTAAATACTGCAACTAACAATTGGTCAGAGGAAAAAGTATCTTCTAAAGTCGGGACTTTGAAACACTAGAGCTTGAGAAATTCTAGTCTTAATATTGCGGAAA
This sequence comes from Picea sitchensis, assembly GCA_010110895.2. Taxonomy (NCBI): domain Eukaryota; kingdom Viridiplantae; phylum Streptophyta; class Pinopsida; order Pinales; family Pinaceae; genus Picea; species Picea sitchensis. The sequence continues at coordinate 13,102 of SNQJ01S0081631.1, forward strand.
TCACTTCTTCATTTTTCATCCCACTTAAATTCAACATCTTTGCGGATCATTTTTTATAAGGGTTTGATATTTTCAGCGAAATCGAGGGTGAAATTCCTCACAAAATTGATTTTCCCAAAGAAGGATTGCATAGCATTTTTGTTGTGGGGTAAGGGAAGCTGAGATATTGCCTTAATCCACTCTGGGTCTATGTGAATTCCTACTTGAGATATAATATGACCTAGTAGTTTCCCTTCCTCGACACCAAAGATATTTTTCTTAGGGTTTAAAGATATACCGTATTTCCTACACCTTTTAAAAATCTAGGTTAGGTGTTGAATACGATCTTCTCTATTCTTTGAATAAACAGTCACGTCGTCCAAATAAACTACTACACATTTGTTGATTAGTCCCCGAAAAGATAAGTCCATGGCCCTTTGGAAGGTTTCCCCTGCATTAATTAACCCAAAGGGCATGTGTTTATAAGAAAAGGTTCCCCACTTGGTTCGGAAGGTATTTTTCAATCAGTCTTCCTTTGAAACTAGAACTTGGTTGTAACCTGGAAAATCGTCCAGCAGGGAGAAAATCTCAGAACCAGACACGATCTACAATATTTTCTCCATCGTTGGGACTGGGTAGTTTTCCTTTTCGGATGCTCTGTTGAGGTTTCTAAAATCCACACACAGGCGGATCTCCCCGGACTTTTTCCTAACAGGAACCAAATTTGATACAAAGGCATAGTGTCCAACCTGAAAGATAATCTTAGCATCTAGTAATTTCTTTAACTCATGACACATGAGGGGTTCCAAATATGGGTGGTACTTCCAAAGATTCTCTTGGAAGGGTTTTACTACGAGTTTTAATGGGATTGTGTGTTGAATGATACAAGTGTCATAAGTCTTTAGATATCCGTAGGACCACGCAAAAACATCTTGATATTCTCTGAAAAGTTTGAGATAGGCTTTCCTTCTTTAGATACTGTCTTGCCAAGATTTATATTCTTAGGGTTCTCCGGTGTTCCTAGATTTATAGTCTCGTACATGGGACAGGAACTCCCTGTCTTTGTGTTTGTTGACCCTCTAAATATTTCCCTTAAGTCAAAGAGGTTCTCCAAATTGGCTACCCCTTTCGGTATCGTGTGAAATCTTAGTTTGTCAGTTGAGTGATATGTTTCCCTTTTCTGTTCATGGGGATCGGTTTCTACTAGTTTCTCTTGGAATATTTCATCTCCAATAGCCAGGTCTTTAATTTTTTCCTGATTGGTTAAGAAGTTTATGATCTGTTCATCGCCTTCAAAGACCTTCCAATTAGAAATATTGTTGGGCATTGATGTTTTGTAGAGTATCTCCACAGTGAACTGGGAGGGTTCATAGTATTCTAAAGGGAATAGCCTCGGGGCGGAAGTGGCTAGGGAATCAACAAGAGTATTCTTTGTTATGGGGATCGTTGTAATGTTGAAGGCTTCAAGATGTTCTATTATCCTGTGCACTTCCTGTTGATAATTCCTCAGGTGGGGAGAGTTGCAATGTATAATGTTCCTTACTTGCCTAACAATAATTTCAGAGTCTCTAAAAACCTTTCGTTCTTTAACGTTTAAGTCTATGGATTTCTTTAGCCCTTGCACCAAATCTTCATACTCGGTGGTGTTCTTAGTGCATTCAAATTCTAGTTTGCAGGACAGGAAATTTTGTTTCCCCTTCAGATCAATGAGGATACACCCTACTCCTAACCCTTCTTGCGATTTAGACCCATCAAAGTAAAAGGTCCATACTTGCGAGCGAGAATCATCAACTTCTCCATTCTTACTAACTTATTCCTCTCCCCTTATTTCATCTGGGGTTTCCAACAAAGGTTCTTGATAGAAGAGGGTTTCCTTCATCGTCGTCGGTACATATTATTGAAAATTCATTTCAGAGTTTTGAATAAGAGGAATATCATATGAGAGAGGAGAGAAATTACCGAAATTGGAATCGCAGGAGTAGTTGTCTAACACAGGGAAATCTGTCGAAGAGGTTTCGTTGAGGGCTTCTAAATCGGTGACAGTATGTTTGAGATACCTTTCCCTATCGATCCTAATCATGTTTGTGTGTCCCTTTAATGGCAACCAAAGGTGATCCCAGTCTATGCTAAAGTATCCATTAAACTTCTTGGACCAATATCAACTAAGTAGGAATCCATAAGCTTATGGTATATATACTACAATGATGTCAATTACTTGAACAAATTTTGAGTGTGTCACCATTCTGATCATGACATCTTTGATTTCTCCCATAACTTTTACCTAGGTTCTGTCCAGTTGTATCACATGTTTTTCACTTTTGAGAGGGGTTGCGTTTAATTTCTTACAGATAGATAATGGAATAACATTAGAGGATTCCCCTGAGTCAACTAAACAATTATGGAGGTTTTTGTTGAAGACTTCAAATGTCAAGAGGAACGGTGGGACGAAAGGCTTTCCTTTTTTATCTTCAGAGCAAGCGTATACAATTGGTTTATTTCTTAGATCTATGGGGGCTGGATTTTCTCCTTGGTAAGTGTTTGTTATAGGAGTTTCTACTGACTTCAAGGCTTGTAACAGAAAGTCATTTTTCTAGGGAATTCTACACATGTCCATGACTGATACATTTTCTTTTAATATTTTTAAATCTTCTACTATGTTGTAGTCTAGCTTGGGAGATTCTCGTGTATGGATGTTTATAGGATTTATTTGGGAGACAAAAGGTGCTTTCGAGTGATTGGATGTTTGTTTTCCTCCCAAATTTTGGGCAATGATAAGGTCGTTTGAGACCGTTTGACCCCTACTTCATGTTTGCATAGCCAAGACCTCAGCGGATGGTTCTTGAACCTAAAATAGATCACTGTAGGGAATTGACAAGTCATGGTCCCACAACAGCATGGTTTTTTCTTCTGGCGGGTCAACTTCTTCCTGGTCAACAATATTTAGCGTTGAGCCGCTTGATTTCTCGGTAAGGGAAACCTCGTCTAGGAACCGATTGGCCATCAAATTCATGGCATGCACCCATTGTGGACAGTTTCTTTCAGAATGTTTCTCTTAATGATAAGTATAGAAATATTCGGATGTTACATTGACCCGGTCGATGTTTAAGTTGGTTGGGGCAGGTTCAATTTCTTTGAAAGGTGGGTTTCTTTTAAAAATGGGTTTATAGGGCCTTTGGAATTGGTTTCCTTCCCCTACACTTATTTTCATGTCTATTATTTCATTTGACAACTTCTTTATCATCTGTTATAGGTCCTTTATGTCTCCACTTCCCTTTTCGGGACCTTGTTCTGTTTGTTTCCTTGGGGGTCTGGTCAACAAGAGTCCTCTCCTCGGTAGAGGTTGAGCTTCCTTATTAAATAACGAGACCTATCCCTCTTTACATCCCTTCATTTGGAATTCAATTGTTTTGGCTTCCTCAAAATTTTCAGCTAGGATATACTTGGCAGCCCTTTTTACAAACATGGAGATAGAAGCAGGGAGAGCATTAGTGTATACTTCGATTTACAACTCCTGAGTGGGTTTAGCTTCGGGTTGGAATTTGTTCAGGATGGTGGTGAATCATTGATTGAATTATTTAACCTTTTCTTTTGAACTCATGGTGGCGGCAAACAACTCAGACATCAAAGCTCCTGTAGTGGTTTCTTCTGCAAATTTGTCTAAAAAATCCTTTTGAAACTTTGTCCAACTAGTTATGGACTCTACAGACAAGTTAAAATACAATGTAGAGGTTGAAATTCTCAAACGTATAGGGGAAATCCTACATAATACATATTCATGTTGGACATTCATCAGTATAATAGCTAGTATGAACTTTTTGATATGGTCTTCAAGCAATCTCGAGTTTTCAGGGTCAAATTTAGGGAGTAACTTTTATGGATGTCGGGGAAGGTTATGTACTTGTCCGGGGATTTCCAGAGCATATCTGGCAAACCAAGGTTGATTACTATGATATGGGTTTCCACTTTATTCATTATGATCATTTTTATCCTCCTTGTCGTCCGACTCTGAAGCTGAGCAGTCCGAGTTAAACCCTTTCTCGTCAGATTCATCATCGTCGGCTTCAGAGCAGTTACCAGTTGGTGTTTTAGGGATTATATTGAGGGGGTGTTCGATCTCGGTGAGGGATAAGTCTATTAAGTATTCTACTGTGTGAAAAAAAACCTGGTCAAGGGTGTCGACCACTAGTCTGCTTACTTGTTTTCTACGAGGAAGTAACTGAGCTAAGGGTAGTGCTCCAATTTGTCAGGCATAAGCTCTTGAGATTCTTCTGAACTGGTTCAAGTCCTCGTGGGGAAGAGCGTAAGGTATTTCAGGGAATATTTTTTCTTCCTCTTGCTGGGGTGAGTTACTCGTTTCAAGAGTACTCAATGTATGTGGGTTGTCTTGAGAATGACTAGCCAGGAATGTGGGATGTTTTGAATCTATAGGCTATGGGAAATATTATATCAAAAATATTGTTAGCCATTCATTCATTTAGGCCCTCCTTCTAGCGCCAATTCTGTTGAGGGGTCCTAAATCCCTTTAACTCAAAAACATGAACCAAACCCACCACCAAGGCCTAATTAGACTCTGCAGCATTTGATAGTGGAATGGTTCTCTAGATATTTCGATCCGACCAAATAATCAATGGGGTTTACGTAGTGATTGACAGGATATCTTCTTGTGAAAGTTCCTCCTTCAGTTTAAACGTTCTCTTTTTGTATTTTTCTTCTATTAGATGGGTCTGATAAAAATATGTGTGCTAGTATAAACCAGCGGGTAAAAGGGGGGGATATTAACTAATGAAGAAGGTTGAGCTTGGGATAACCCTTGTGCTCAAGCATGCAGACAAATATTTTCACACCTGTGACAAGCCTAATAATAATACATCAAATTTTTGGTATTTCAATTATTAACTGAGATATAATTATTGAAAGAAAACATAGATGCAATAAAATGATGGCAAGAAAAATAGTTTTCGTAGCTCTAATCATTAATCACATACTAACACAACGATTTGTTTTCCATCTTTGAAAAAGAACTACAAAAAATATTGAATCAACTAACTTATCAATAGATTCAGAAACTCTTACTCATTACAACATCCATTCATGAGATAAAGTCGGAAGTAATTCCTCCTTAGATCCAATCACACACGCCTTTAATGAAAAATAGAAGTTTGTCTCTAGTCCTAAACAAGACTTCTCAATTAAGATAGTTCGGAAATAGTTCTTTACAATTCTAAAAATGAGGGTCTTTGCCAAAACCATCGACCCTTTCTAAAAGGTTGATCCTCTTATTTATAAAAAATCATTAACTAAAAATAAATATCAAAAGTGTAAGCTAAGTAAAACAAAACATTGCCACATGGCGCTTCCATCTCTCTGTCTTCTACAATTCATCAAATGGTTTCACTGAAGTGGATGACTCTTCTCATATTCTTCCCATTTGATGAAGAGTTCCTCGCAGGTGTTGGCATATGAGAATATGTGTTGGTCCATCAGGGCTGAAAGGATTTCTTTTAATTCTACTGCCCATGCCCGATACTTAACTATTTTGACATTTAACTATTGTAATATTGTTCGAGCCTTGATCGGGTGCTCCATGAACTGTTGTACTTGACCTGGCACCATGATCCCCACTCTTTCTATCTTTGCAGCCCATGNCTTTGCAGCCCATGTCGAGTATTGTTCTGCATGTTGTTTGACTATGTCATGCAAGTCGACAAAGTCCTCGAGTGAGTCGAATCCTGGGAGACCGATGTCTTTCATCTCCCGATTAATCTTGACCCAACTCTTTTCGCAATCGACCCATTTTTCTTGAATCTCTCGTTGAGGTTCTTGGGCCATTTTGACCCAATATTTGACCGCCTTCCTTATCTGATCTATGTTGTTGTCCCTTAGCACCCGAATGTCGTGCTCTTCGGGGTATCGACCCTTTTGAACCGCATTGATGTAATCAATTCTCTCCACTACTTGGTGGGCCTTCTCATACCATATTTCCACATCTTTGTAGGTCGTTAGTGCCATAAGGGTGTCTTTTTAGAAGTAGGCTATCCATGTTCTCCCATAGTATGTTGAAGTAGACATGGACTGGGAGCTCCACAACATGCCATCTTAAATTCATGTCGGCGAAGACATTCCTTGTGCAGATGACATCGATTAGGTACGAGGCCATGTAGAAAGTGGGTGCTTCCCCTTCTTTCGACATCTGAGCATGTTGTACACAAATGCTCAATTATTTAGAAATGATTGCTCCCTAGTTGAAGCTACTCCTAGAGATCGCCATTGTGTATGCCAAAGGAATCCATTCTTCGGAAAACTTGGAGCAACCCTTTTCTCCATATAGTCGACAGATGAGAGCCATCAAATAGATGTATGGATCCCTCATGTTGATCATCCCATACCAGCCATTGCTATGGTTAGTGAACTTCTTGTACTCCTTCCACCATAAGGCCATCAATTGGTTCGTGTCATGGAATTCATAGAACTTCACCACGAAGTTCGTGTTTAGCCGTTCCTCTGGGTCTTTGAGCTTGTAGTATTTTTGGACTTCTATTGGGAGGAAAAATCCAATACACCCACCATTCTCATCATTGATCAAGAACTTATTCTCGTACGTATGGTCGATTAATCATTTTAGAACCTCTATGCAAGGGAAAACTGGGGTTCTGCTGGCCACAATGTGTAGATACGTCTGTTGGTTGTTTGGGAACACCTGGTCATCGAGTGGGCTCACATCCAGGTCATTGTGTGGGATATACTCTGGGTATTCTTCCCAACTAATTCTATTGAATAGGTCCCCTCATTGTGGGAGCATTACTTTGGATCTAGTGCTTGCTTTTGTATCACTAAAGGCCGGAGGCTGGAAAATATATTTCTTTGTTGATGTTTTAATGATAGGCTCTGCCCTGGGAGCGTACTCCAACTGTCTCGTGGTCCCCGGAGAAGAACCTTCGCTTGTTTCAGCTTATTTTAGCTTGGGTGCCCTCGGTGAGCGTCTGGTGGTTGGATTTCTCAACGACATATTACCTACAACTATAACATAGTTTAGAGACTATGCAAGAAAATCAGATGCATATATATAAATTACGACCAACGAATTGAAAAACTTGAACACATACCTTTGCATCTTGTTTAACCTAGTTTTGATAATATGAGGATCAGTACAGTCTCGAGACGCTCGATTTGATCCTTCGGATGCTCTAGAATTCAAACTTGTGCGCATAATGAATTTGTTCAAAATCGTTCTAGAGATTTAAACAGGGATGAACTTACCTTGTCCCATCAACCATTCAATTCGGGTAATGAGTGTAATTTCATTAAATCTACTGCCATATCTTCAAAGATGTTTAAAAATAAATTTATCGCGAGTTGACGGCGTGGGCACAGGTTGTAATGTGGCCTATCGACGATTTCAAATTGTTGTTTTTCAATCGGTGCACGAGGTAGAAACAAATGCAGGATCAAGCATTAACTGGTCTATTAAATGTTCAAATTGGATCGCATCTTATGACGCAAACATCCCGTCATTTCGCTAGTTTAGTTAGTGGGTCGGGGGTCAGGATTGTGCTTCAAACACTTTTCATTGATATATTATTGCAAAATCTCTGAAATCGATCGACCTTTCCATACAGAGCTAACGTGGCAAAGTTGACTAGGAGGCTTGACTAGGACCCAGGGAGCCTTAATATGACTCAGGGTGAAACTAGGTGGTACGACCCCTTTACGTGTTAAAGACACGTGGAATTCGAGACCGGTGACTTCAATTGATCGTGTCAATTGGAATCGGGACTTTATTTAAACTATACATTCTAAAACCTAATCCCACCTTGCCGACGCCGAAAAGTATCAAGGATCGGCGATCGACGATAAACCTACCCAAGTGCTCTTGGATCGACTCTCTTGAAAAAGTCTTGATGCTGAAAACGCATCGGGGATCACGATATGCTTTTTGTAGACAAAAACGATGGTTTTAACCTTTCTATATTTCCCTGACCTCGATGAAATGCATCGGTCGTCGGCAATCGGTGATTTCTTTACGACTTTGTCAATGTCTATCCTTCCTGTAGTTTGTCGTTGTCGAAGGAGATCAGATATCTCTTGAAACTTCATGAGAATAAATTACACAAACCAACTCCTCCTTCTATTGATGTCTATGGGGATCGATGCTCAGCGACTATTGTAACCATGGTTCCTTTGTCTTGCTTGAATTTTTTCAATGCCGAACCTGAGCGCGTTAGGTGTAGTGTTATCTGTCGATTCTCAATTTGTGTCTCAAGTTATTTTAGAAATGAGGTTTCACAAGTTAAAACAAACCTGACTTGATGATAAGAGTCATGAAAAAAACACAAAGATAAACCATTTCCCAAAGTGAAATCGATTCATACAGTGAATAAAACAAGTGGTACCCAAAAAGTGATAAAATTTCATAAGGCTTTTAGGGTGTGTTGAGTGCTCAACATGTTCTTGTGCATTGAAAAATGATTCAGGTAGATACTTCTACATTTCACACATTAGCCGAGGAATTTCTCTCTTCCAATACTTTATATCATCTTCATGGATTTATTTCAATGACAACCATTTATAGATCATGACGCAAGAAAATAACATGTTTCAACAAAACATAATACATATTACATTACAAGTAAAACACATGTCATTAAGTACAACAAAAAATTGAAAAAACGTTTTGCATATATATTGCAACTACTTACCTCATGTATTTTCCAAGATCATATATAACTTTCTTGACGTTGTTGTCAAAGTCGTTTGGGAGATATAGAGGTAGAATATACTGTAACAATAAAAACGAATTGTTACTTATTTCAAAACTAGACAAAAAAAAATAAAAATATTAAAAAAATGTATAAAACTAATATATAAATATGAATACTAAAATTATTAATTACGTTAATGAAGGTATTCCAATCATGTGTTTTTACCCCACCAAATTCACCTTTCTTCATTAATATATTCTTTATGTTTGAACAAAAACCCGTGGGAAATTCAATTCTTTGAATGACCTCTTTTACACCATTGCTTTGTTTCTCTATTAATAACCATGGAAGGTTATTTTGGTCTCCATCACTATTTGATCAGATCACACTTTGCATTGCATGATGGGATTCCTGAATGTCATTACAAATTTTGATAATTTTTTTTGTATCCCTCCTGCCATCTATGATTCGCTGTAATGTTTCTATCACATTCTTCCCGATATGAATTGTATCAAACAAATGAAATATTTTTAGCTCCTCGTATTAAGGAAACCTCATGAATTGAGTGGGATAACATGTCATTCCTCATAGAAGCCCATTATTACTACCTTCATGACGATGGCATTGATGAAGCATAAAAAAAAATCAGAACACTATTTATCAAATGCACTAAAACAAATTGAATAATTAAAATAAAATTTCAAAACATTGTTCCATTTGCAATACATAAACAAAATATGTACCTTGAGGATTAATTCTTTCATATGCCAACTTCCATAGGAAAGGTGTCATTCTTTGTGGTTTTAGTCCAATCTCTTGTTTCCCATTGAAAAGATATTTTTCAGTAGTACAATACTTACGGTTCTTAGAGAGGAATTGTCTATACTCATCAAGCACCTCCTTTCCTAAACTTTTTGACCAATGATATTTCATCTTAGGACCACAAACTCGACATGCAAATTTACCCTTTGTTTGAAGACCTGCAATGTATGGATTAATGTGAATTATTAATATATGAAAGGATTATTTAAACAACGCGCATTATATATTCAATTAATTATATACTATTCAAGCGTGCAATATGGAACATTACATACCACAAAAATGTGGTAGTCCGGGGGCATCATGAATTGTCCATAAAAGTATTCCATGACATTGAAATCTCTTCTTCCTAATTGGTTTACAGATGTCATACGTAGTGATTCCCTCCCATTACTTTAGTAGCTCGTCGATAAGACGCTTGATATACACATTCATATCTTTAACTTGGTACTTACCTAATTGTTTGAAATTACACGAAATTACTACCATGGTATGTATATATGCATAAATAAATAAATAAAATATAGTATGCAAAAACAAAGAGAAAAATGAAAAACTTACATTCGAAAAATTAATGTAAGCAAATACTTGGAACAATCATTGTCAACATTATGTGCTCCCTCTTTATTGACATCTGAGGAATGTTATTGTTGATAACAAAAATAGACCACACCGAGTAAACAAACCGAAGATCTCAAAATGGATTAACACCGTCAGTTGCCAATGAAAGCCTAACATTACAAGGTTCATCTGTAAATTTTGGCCATTTTGCAGCAATTTCCTTAAATGCATAACCATCTACAAGCATTCGAAGAACACCATCTTTAATTCTCTTTTGTGCATGGTAATCTATATATCGTGCTATGCTTTGGCACTTGAACAGTCACTGCAAATGCAAACATGGAATTATGGGGATATGCCAGAGAACCTTTCGAGGCACTATTTTTGTTACTTGATCGGTTCGATATCTACTCATACCACATATCGGGCATTTTGTTTTCGACACATGTTGTCCATAATATATAATATGATCATCAGGACACGCATCTATACTTTGATACTCCATTCCAATGTTTTTCATAATGGCATGTAAATCTCTATATGTGTGAGGTAAAATATTTGACGAGGGTAACAAAAATTCACCTAACAATCTAAAACATAAAAAATAACTAGTTAATGTAAAGAATGGTAATTGTAAATATTGCATTTTTATTTTACACATTAATTAACACTAAAAAGGGGGGGGGGAATTCAACATTTATGTATATGTGATGAAACATATTACATACCTTGGGATTTGTTCCATACAAGTGTTTGAAAAATGATTTGCAACCTTTAAGTTCACCAAAAGCAATGTAGTGACGATAAGATTTGCTCTTGGCCCTGTATAATGTCATTTATTTTCCTTTTCAATCAGAGTTTCATCATAAATACCATCACTATTGTCCCCATTATCCTCAACTAGATGACCAAATAAGTCTTGGATCATTTGATTTGTCCCATAATATTGAACTATGTTATTATTGTCATCTACTTCCATGGGATCATTAAATTGATCTTCATTATCTGCTTCATGTTCCTCATATTGTACAACATCATTTTTGCTACTACTTGGTGCTTTATGCAAAAAGTTAGGGGGAAACTCTAACTTTATAATTACAAACAATCATGCAAAATTAGTGCATGTATAAAAAAGTATAAAAGTTTGATGATACAATTAATATTAAAACAGATAATGAATATATATAGATAGATAGATAGATAGATAGATAGATAGATAGATAGATACCATGGGACGATATTCATTTGATCCCCCATCCATGTGCCCATATTTTCTACAATGTTTTTTAGATGTTTCTATTAAAACTCTTTCAGGACGTCTAGTAAAACAATTTTTGCAAGGGAAATATCATTTACCCTCACCCTTTTCACCCTCTTTAATTTTTTTCCCACCTCTAATGTTTTCTGACATTCTTCCCCATATACATATACTGATGATTATCTTATAAAATTGAGTGTTGTATAATAGAATATCTTTTATATTTTTCAATTATAACATATGGAAAAAAAAAACATTTTTTTGTTTTCCAAGAAGACCTTATACCCTTTTTGAATCATCATTGTTATAGAAAACCTGTCGCAACATCTGTAAAATGCAACATATTTATATATTTTATAACATCGCAATTCCGACGACATTTGACCAAGTCAATGTTGACTTGGTCAAATAGTGGGTGATTGTTAGGGGTGGGGAGGACCTAGTGTCCACATCGTCGCAAGAGCGACGCACATTTGATGTTGTCACAAGAGAAACGACCTTCAGAAGATGTCACTCTTGTGACGATTTGAAAAGTACGTTGTACGTGCGACGATATCGGGAAGGATGGAAAAAAAATTAAAATTTCCTCTATTTTTCGACAATATGGATAACTTTGTCCATAACGTCGCAAGTAGATCGTCGTAATTTTTCCAATATGTAGTAGTGACTCTTCCCTTGAAGACTGAAGTTAAAGTGGTTGATCTAGTTCCATCATCGGTTGATCCCACTCTTCCCTTAAAGACTGAATTCCAAGTAGTCGATCCAAGTCCATCATTGGTCAATCCTGCTCTCTCCTTAGAGAGTGACACTCGCCAAGTGATCTATCTAATTCCCTCATCGGTTGATCCCACTCTCTCGTTAGAGAGTGAAGTTGATATCGCTCGTGTTTTCCTTGTTAATACTAATTCTTCTCTACAAGAGGGAATTCCTCCTTCTACTGTGGAACCCCCTCCAAGTAGTGAGGCCATTATTTTCGTTTGGGATGAGCTAATTGGACCTCGTCTTCCTTCCTACCTACCTTTCCAAATCAATTTTCAGGTTTGTGGTAGGGATGTTCCTCAAACTATTGTCGACAAAGGTGCTTTCGTTAGCATTTTATTCTAAACTACTTAGCAAGCTTTAGGTTGTCCTCAGCTTGTTTCAGTCACCCAGAATATGTTAGATTTTAACAAACGAATAATTGAACCTTTAGGAATACTTCCGCAGTTGTATGTTACTTTAGGAGGGAAAATCATCTATATTGATGTTATGGTATTTCACTACCCCTTGGATTTTACTTTGCTCCTTGGGTGAGATTATGTCTATGCCATGAAAGCTATCGTGTCCACTCTCTTTCAAGTGATATATTTCCCTCATAATGGAAAATTTGTGACTATCGATCAACTTTCATTTGTTGGTCCTACTTTGACTACCAACCACTAGCCTTCCCTAAAAAGTCCTTATGTGCAAGTGGTATCTCCCCCACCACAGGTTAATTATATGGTGACACATCCCATGCTTTCAACTGCTGAAGAAAATGAGCCTGTCATTTCATGCTCATCTTATTTAGATTTAGATCCGATAGTTGACATGGCAATATCTTCAATAGGGCTATTAGAGTCTAATCTCTTTACCCATGTTGCGGCCCTCGATATATATCCCTTTGAGAGCGCTATTCTTCCATCCAATGAGGATATATTGGAAGCCATGATTGAGGTGTGTCCAGTGATGTGTATTCCTTCCTGATAATTGTTTTCTTGGAAGCCATGATAAGATGAGGTCAGGAGCATAGTTTTTCTTCTCTGTGGCAAGCTCGTTAAAAAATAAAACAGAGGTCTGGGAATCAAACCTAGACATAACGAGCATAGTTTTTCTTCTCTGTGGAAAGCTCGTTAAAAAAATGAAACAAAGGTTTGGGAATCGAACCCAAAGGGTATGAGAATAATTCTATTCATGTGTCAATCTCGTTAAAAAATGAAACAACCGCCTCTTCCGTTAAGTCGTGTTTTTCATTAGAACTCGTATCTGAACCTCCATTTCATCCACCTGGGTCAATTGATCCTCTTTTTTCCTCCCTCTTTGGTGAAAATTTTTCTTTTAGTAATTGGGATTACATTCTAATATAGAAATTGGTGATAGGAGAAGAGTCGGTGAATGAAACAAAGTTTGGGGGGCATGTCTCTAGCCTCTGGTTATCATGCTAGAGTTAAGTCGTTAGCTTCTCAAGTTGGGGGCAAAGTACCAACCAGTACCCATGGGTATCATCCCTTGAAACCTTTGGACATTATGTTGGGAATTATGAGCATAGTTAGTTTTCATTTTTAAGCTCGTTAAACAATGAAACTAGTTCTGAGCATTGTTAATTTTCTAGTTTCAAGCTCGTGAAAAAATGAAACCTTCCCAAGCATACTTTTACTTTGTTTTCAAGTTTGCATAAAAATGAAACCAATCCCGAGCTTAGTCTTTGTTCTTTCTCATGCTTGTAACTACATGAGAATAGGTTACCAAGCTCAGTATTTGTTCTTACTCGTGGTCGTTGAAACATGAGAATAGGTTACTGAGTATACTTTTATCACTTTTTCGGACTCGTAAAAAATTTACGAAAAAGGAACTCTTTGGAGTCTCCTTTAAGCTTTTTTTAGACTCCCAAAAAATGAAAAGATTGTCGAGTGAGCTTGCTTCCTTTCACACTCATTAAAAGGTTTGAAAGGGTGTCTTTCTAGTGGTATTTTATCTCTTTTTCTTCCTCGCGAGACTAATTACAAAAAATGAATACTCTATTCAAGCATGACTAGAAGAATTCTCCTGAGTATTATTTTATACTTTTTTGGGCTTGGGATACTAAACTTACGAAAAAGTCCATCAGGAGTCTTCTTTAACATATTTTCAAAGTCTCTAAATATGAAAAGGCCATTGAGTTTACCTTCTCTAGACTCGTAAAACTTTACATTAAAGGACCCATATGGGATCAAACCCTTATTTCTTCTGGTTCATTAAACATGGGAAGAGGGGCTCATCAAAGATGAACTTGTATAGAGAATTTGTTATCCTCCTCAAGCCCGTTAAACAAAAACGAGTTACTC
>SNQJ01S0081631.1:27492-40679 GCA_010110895.2 Picea sitchensis
GTCACTCTTACTTTATTGTGTAATTCCTTGATCATATGCATAAGTTGACGTTGAATACATTTTTCTATCTTCACTTTGGTTGGTTTGTTTTATCTTGGAATTGACCTCACGAGAGCACCGGAGCGAAGCGGGAGCAACAGAGACTCAAAGAAGCGATATCAAGGTATGTCACTTATTCCTCCTTATTAGCAGATTCAATGATCACAACTTAGGGAAAGAGTCATGTCATGTCATGTTTTGTTCTAGATCCAGGTGGATCTAGGGAGATATGTTAGTGTCTGCACCTACCGATTAGTACGATAACAAAATTGGCAACTCCACTGGGGATGAAACCCCTTTTTCGGTGATTTTTGGTGTTTTTCCTTGTCCATTTGCTCTTACCTTACCATTTTTCATTTCTATCAATCTCTGAGTCTTGAGGAGACCCTGACAGACTCTCTGGGTCCAGAGGTTCCTTCAAATGTTGCCTAGTTTCAGTCATTCTCACATTGAACCCTTTTATTGCATGCGAGAACTACTAGAGTTCTCACCCTACTGTGCAGTCCAGTGCAAACATCTTGCACTTTGCTTGTGACCAGCCTGCAAGAATGCTCCATTCTCGCATTGTACACTAGTGCTTGCCTGGGAAACCATTTTGCAAAATTTTGGGATTAAGGTCTTTTGTATGCCCAGATACCCATATTTGTATGTGTGTCTGAAGAAAACTTCTTGGGCCACTGATTGATTATTTCTTGACTTCGGATTTTGTGAATGATTAGTCTTCGGAAATCGAAAGCTCTTCTTGTTCATTTTTCTCAACTGTTATCTCTTGACCTTATATTAACAAGGATATAATATCTGGTCCTGAAATACGAGTGCTTGTTTGGTTGGGAGCCGGTGATCGGTTTAAAAGTTGCGATTAATTGTATTTCTCAATTGCTCATTGCTTGGAAAATTGTTGTCCACGTGCATTTGAAACGACTAGTCTTGTCTGCTTGTTATGTTTGTCTTCATTGAAATATTGGTTTGGGATTTGTTGTATATTTCTTTTCATTAGTTGCTGGTTTTTATTAGTTTCACCACTGTTGTGTCGTTTCTATTGAAAATTAAAAAACATTTTTCCTTTTAAAAGCAATTTTTTATTTTGAAAATATTGGCATTCAATTGTTGAAATAGAACGAATAGAGAATTGGCATTGGTCGTGATTTGTTGATATTGCATTTTCAAAGAAGATTATATATCGTAGTTCAAGATTGTTCCAGAAAACTCCTCTTTCCCTCCCGTAAATAGGATTCATCGAACAAGAATTGATATTTTTTCATTCCTATCTATGCATTGTTGGGTCAGAGTCACACACAACATCAATTTCATCTCCGTCTCCTTTGAGTAATAACAACCTTTAATAATATCGCACAAATTTTAAAATTTAACTAGTAACTCTTTTCTAGGACTCTATTACACCAACATTAGCTAGGCTAGAGCTTTGGAATAAGGCAGAGAGATACACTCTCCAAAGCACAAAACGCACAATAGCATCTTGTGTTAAGGAGTGTCAAATTCCATTTGCAGCAATTTGTCCTAGGAAGCCCTTCTCACACAAGGGTCAAACCCAAGGTCGCATTGATATTGACAGAGTTACTCACCTTGCTTTGTTGATATCAGTGTAGGGATTGCATGTATTATGGGGGTCACTTGAAGGTATACCCACAATGATGAGTGGAAGCCTCTCAAGTTGATTTCGGGCTAGATACCCTGCCCTTGCATGTGGATCGGACTATCGATTGTCCCCCTATGCTTTATTATTGTTGGTGGTAACCTTACTGACCTATCTTCTTAGGGTCTTACACAAGGTGACTGTGAAGGGGCGAGTCTTCAAGATACCTGGAATCAACGTTGGCCAAACTCACTCGAGCTCCTTGGAGGGTATACCCAGGATTATGTGTGGGAGCTTGCACCAGGGCGTAAGTTCGTTAAGCAGGTCATCGACGTAACTTTTCCACCCTATCCCAGCCCCTTCTCATCTCGTTGTTGCGACGTTGGATTTCATCACCAACTAGTGACTTCGGAATTAGAAGGTCTTGTTTGCTTGGTGTTGTTTCCTAGATTTTTTTACTAGCGCATGTTGTTTGTTTACCCAAGTTGACCATAGAATTTTCTTTGTAAGTTTTTAACTCGTTCACATTTGACCCTCCACGTCATTCACGTAGAATGCAAGGCTTACCCCCAGAAAATCTGGAAGGTTCTCAACCCTTGCCTACCAGCTCACCAGAGGTCTCTCCTCAACAGAGTGAAGTCCAAGACGTCACCACGCCACAAGTGGAAAGAACTAACTCTCTAGAACGGTTCCAAATTACCAATTCTCGAGAGGACGTTCGACTTCATCCCAACTCTGAGAGACGTATTATGCGAGTAAATTCTTCTGAAGAATTGGTTGTTTTGTCTTCTGGATCACCGACTGGACCTTTTCCAAGACCTGAGGGTCAAGATACTTTTTGGACTAATGGCATTTTTAGACGGCATCTCTTTGGCTCAGGAGCAAGCGTTGATATCACCGTCTCACCTACGTTCCCGTAAACCTCTGACCCGGACGCAGTACCTTTTACTACTGCCTATTATTTTCCTGGTACAGAATCTCTGCGAGCTGACCACATCTTGACTCTCCCTTTACAAATGGTCCATTACACAGATACTACGAGTCTTCACACCGGGATTACCGTGGCTAGCCAAGACCCTATTAGTACATCTCTTTTGCCCAGAGTCACCCCGACTCTTCCACCCGGATACTATGCATTGAATTCCTCTATTCCCGTTCCTACACACATCACATACGAAACTCCTGGTGGTCCCTCTTCATCTGGGCACTCTCCTCCCAGTTTCATCCCGACACTTCCTCCGCCCCCTTTCAGAGGACCTTTATCATCCTCTATTGGAGGTGTCGATCCTAGTGGCACCATTCTGTCGTTCACACCAAATTACTAGATTCCTGTTGGTGGACAATTTCACCAAGGAGGCCCAACTCAACCCCCCCTTCCAAGGAAAATCCCGATTGGAACACAACCCTCTATCGAAGAACAACCCCCACCGACCCCACCCTATGGACAAAACATACCTCCATCCTTGGCCCAATATTGGATCCATCTGATACAACATAATCCTCAATCGACTGGGGGGAAATAGCCTCCAGCTACATCCGTCATACCCCCTAGTATAGGCCAACCATATCCAGATATGTCCAATCCTATTTGGGGCTCGAATGCTCAATCCCACGCCTCTGTTCAAGGATACAATCCCATGAGTTACTTTCCTCCACAACAACCACCAAATCTGCCTAGGTCTTCACATTATATGCAGACTGCTTATGGTCCCACTGGTTTGCCGACGGGAGTCCCTCCCCAAAGCCACCAGTACCCGCATGTGAATAGACAATTACCTTTTTTAGCCACTTTGGACCTCCTAGATCTGTCGAGGATTTTAAATGATCTGATCCGTCACTCTCCTCAATGGCCCACCATACTACCATCCAACATCCCTAAATTCGATGGCAAAGTGAGAGAGGACCCGAACAATCACGTAATGACATTTCACCTTTGGTGCTTATCCAACTCCTTGATGGATGACTCTATTCGTTTACGCTTTTTTCAACGAACTCTCACAGGTTCTGTCGTGAAGTGGTATATATAATTACCGCAAGATTTCTTTGCCGAATTCAACACCCTCGCTATGGCTTTCCTCACCCACTACCAGTTACCGATTCGCTATGAAATAGGGACCGAGATTTTGATCTCTTTTAAAAAAACCAAAGCCACTCATATCTTCGATCACATTCATGAATGGCGACAGAGACAATGTCTCATCAAACTCGAACTTCTCGATCAGTTGCTGGCAGAATAGTTCACGAAATCATTTGTGAACGACATCAGTCATGACATCGCCATGGGTGGAGTTGTCACAAAAGAACAGACCATTAGTCATGCTCAATACCTTGACCTCGTTTACTCACAAACGGGTACTCTTTACGACTTACTCCCTGATGCACCTCATCCTTCTACTTTTGTCACTTCAACTACCCCTATTGCTTCTCATGCAGCCAACAGTGTGATTGGCACCTTCCATGCCCAACCACATTATGTCCAAACCTCCAGCAACAACCCCAAACCCATTTCTTCTAATGTTCAAAATGCTTCGTCTCCTACCCCTCCCACTGGCAAGACTTCCGAGGTAAATGTTGTTCAATCTACCCCCGCCGGTAAAAACAAATCCAGAAAGGGAAAGGGTAAGAATAAGGAGGACAAAAATAATTCACAAGCAGAAAGAACCAAAACACCACCTGTTGATGATAGGGATAAGCGCAAACCCCGATACCCTTGTATTATCTGTGGTCATGATCATTACACTAAGGATTGTCCACGACGAGCCGAGGTTACTAAGTTCCTTCAAGGGACCCCGAAACCACCCACTCCGACCGTATTGTCACAACCCTTCCCTTCTCAACAACAGGCCCAATTGGTCATTCACGACCAACCCTCCCCCTCCAATACATCCAATGTCTTAATGTGTACTGGAGATTCAAAGAAAAACAACATCACACTTACCACTCGAGCCAAAGATTATTCCTCCTCTAAAGAGAAGGTTGATGCTATACCTCCTTCATTGGTCCAACCATCTCCCACAATCCCACCTACCAATGGTCCTCTTCATCTCGAATGATCGAGCCTCGACACAGTTCTTCACCCTCCTCCAAAGGGCGTCGTTTGAAAATCGACTTTCAATCCTCATGCCCGTGCTACCCAGAACTACAGTATTGTTGAAGATCTGGCCCAAGCACCATCCGCGATGTCAGCCCTCAAATTCCTTCAAAGTTGTCCTATACAACGGAAGGTACTGTTGAAATATATCGGTGGAATCGACCCTACGGATACAAACTTAATAATTTTTGACTTGGAAAATCACATTCCAAGGTTACCCCCTCAACTCGCATTCCAAATACAAGTTATTGTCTTCGACAAAAACATTTGTAGAACTGTTATCGACGAGGGTGCCTCGACGTGTGTCATGTCTATTACCTGCTGGAAAGCCATTGGCTCTCCCTCTTTGACTGAATCCCACAACACACTCAAAGCCTTTAATGGCTCTGGTTTTAAACCTTACGGCATCCTCCCTTTGTTTCCAATCACGTTAGAAGGAAAAACGATCCAAGTTGAAGTGGAAGTCTTTGACGCTCCTCTCCATTACAATCTTTTGCTTGGTTGTAGCTGGATTGATTCCATGCGCGCAGTTGTGTCGACTCTTTTTCATGTTGTACATTTCCCACATCAAGGAAAGGTAATTACCATCGACCAATTACCCTTCTTTAACTCAGATAAGCGTACTAGCAATGTATTGTTCATCACCAAACCCCCCCCCAGATACGAGAACGTCGGTGTGGGTCTTCTTAAAGACTCCTCGTTAATGGGTACTTTCCCCATCCCCCCACCCGATGTTCCACACCCGTATGTCACTTCAATCAACATGATATCCACCTCTATTCACGGAACCCCTGTGTCTCACGACTCATTGATGGTACCCGACCCCGGCGATCATCTTCACTACGGCGATGAAATGTCGTTGAGCCCAGTCGAATCCGCCTATCAGGCCATTCAATCGGCAACTCCTTCTACCCCCTCTCTTGGTGATTTATCTCTAGATCTATTCCGCGTCATTTTTCCCACGGATGAAATGATTATGTATGTTATGGAAGACACCCCCTGGGACGATGGACATCATCATTCCATCCTCTTCCTGGAAAAACACACCATCGAGAGCTACCAATGGATCTCGACCCCGTCGACCATTTTCGTCATTTCCACTATTCCCAAGTCTACACACGATGTGTTTTCCAAAGGGAACTTTAGCAATATCTCACCCACCATTCCCCTCGACATATCCATAAAACCTAGAATTGTCGAAAATGTGCACATTGGAGCTTTGTGTTCCCTTAACGAAATCGTCACCTACAAGTCACTTTTCAAAGAATTCCGTGATGTCTTCGCCTGGAGCTATGAAGAAATGTCGGGTATTGACCCCAACATTGTGATACATGAGATCAAGACATACCCAGACACTAAACCCGTCTGGCAACGCCTTCATCCAGTCCACCCACGTAAAGCGACCGCTATCAAGATTGAAGTCAAGAAACTTCTCAAAGATGGCTTTATTTACCTGGTGGCTCTCACTAACTAGGTTTCCAATTTTGTCCCGATCGACAAGAAACAAGGCACAATTCGGGTGTGCGTTGATTATAGGGATATTAACAAAGAATGTCCTAAAGACAACTTTCCTACCCCCTTCGTCAACCAGATTGTCCATGATTGTGTCGGAAGTGAAATCTTCTCTCTGATGGATGGTTTCTCCAGATATAATCAAATCAATATTGTTCACGAGGAACAACACAAAACCACTTTTATTTGTCCTTGGGGCACTTTTGTCTATCGAAAACATCCTTTTGGTCTCAAAACCGTCGGTGCAACCTTTCAGCACGCTATGTCTTATGCCTTCCATGATATCAAGCACATCGTGCAGCCATATCTTGATGACTTACCTGCTCATTCCATGTGCCAGGTCGATCATCCAATACACCTCCGAGCCATTTTCCTCCGATGTCGGTTCTACCATATACGCTTGAATCCTCACAAATGCATTTTCTGCGTAGAATCCGGCCGACTTCTAGGATTTATTGTTTCACGTCAAGGGATCTGAGTAGATCCTTTGAAGGTCGAGGAAATTCTCAATCTCCCTCCTCCTTCTTCACTTTGCCAGTTACAAAGTTTGCAAGGGAAAGCAAACTTTCTTCGTCGTTTCATCCCAAACTATGCTGAGATAACTCTTGGATTTACGTGACTACTGACAAAGGGGTCCAATTTCATATGGGATACCATCGCAAACAAATCTTTCGAAGCTCTGAAACTATCCCTGACACGTGCTTTGCTTCTTTTCCCCCATGATTACAGTCGTGATTACTTCCTCTACCTCGCAGCCTCGGATTACACCATCGCTATGGTTCTCGTTCAGGAGGATGATTCTCATGAAGAACATGTCATCTATTACTTGAGTCAACATCTAACACCAACTGAAACCAAGTATTTACATGTCAAAAAACTAGCCTTGGCAGCCGTCCAAGCAGTTCCACGTTTCCGACACTATATCCTCTCTCGCAAGACTACAGTAATTTATACCTACAACCCTATGCAACATATTCTCACACATCAATAGCTCGGGGGAAAATACTCTAAATGGATCGTGATACTCCAGGAGTTTGACTTGGAATTCCAACGCGCTAAGTCCAAGAAATCCTTAGTGTTTGCCGAGTTGATATGTGACTTTCCCTACTCTGAGACGGAAAAGGTGGTAGCCGATTCATTACCTGATGAATCCCTTTTCCTGATTAGTTTCGATGATCTTTGGTATGGTGATATCATCATATATCTCCAAACCCAAACTTTCCAGCCCAATTTCTCTAGTACTGACTGTCATCGAATACGCTACCAAGCCCGTCAGTATATTATCCTCGGTGATACTCTTTATCACCGTGGGATTGACTAAGTTTTTCGACGTTGCCTCATGTTTGATGAGGCCAAGAAAGCCCTAAATGACTGTCTTTCTAGAGATTTTGGTGGTCACATGTTTGGGTATGCCACTGCCCAGAAAATCTTGCGAGCTGGGTATTTTTGGCCCTCTTTATTTAACGATTGTATAATTGTCGTCCAAAAATGTCACACTTGCCAGACCTACAGCCATAAATTACGATCAAATCCCGCTCCTCTTCACCCTGTGGTCTCCGTCAGTCCTTTTGCGAAATGGGGTATTGATTTCATGACATGTCACCCTCACTCGGCCGAGGGGCATGGATACATTATTATAGCCGTAGACTATTTTACGAAATGGGCCGAGGCGATGCCAACATTTGACAATACCAGGAAGACCGCGGCATTATTCATATTCAATCACATCATATCTCATTTTGGTGTTCCTCAGGCTATCGTCACGGATCATGGTAGCCACTTTAGAAACTTCATGATGTACGAACTCACTGAAAAGTTGGGTCTTCGCCATGAAAACTCAACGCCCTATTACCCACAAGCCAACGACCAAGTCGAAGAAATTAACAAAGTCCTCATAACCATGCTTCGACGAATGATATGGATTCACAAAACGAGTTGGCACACAATGTTGTTTTCAGCATTGTGGGCTTACCGGACATCCGTTAAGTCTTCTACCAGGTTTACACCATTCCGGTTAGTCTATGGTCTAGAAGCCATCCTGGCGATTGAATGTGAGATACCCTCCCTAAAACTAGCCGTCGAACTCCTACCAAACACTTCTATCGAAGAAGAACGTCTGTTGTATCTCATGAGATTGGACGAAACTCGACCCAACACTACCCTAGTCATAGAAGCCCAGAAGAAACGTGTCAAGGCCCAATACGACAAACATGTCAAGCCTCACGTTTTCTCCAAAGGTGATTTGGTTCTCCTTTACGAACAAGATCGGGATATGCTAGGAGCTGGAAAATTTGAAGCTATGTGGCGAGGTCCTTACATCGTTAGACGGGTGTTGGAGAAAGGAGCTTATGAGTTAGTAGATTACGATGGTATCCCTTTGAGTGAACCCAAAAATGGGTTGTACTTAAAGAAGTACAATGCCTAAGATCACCTATGCATGAGTAATTGTATTTTATTGTATCATACTTCTTGTGTGTTACTATAGTATGTTTTTTTCGTTATTTGGTCTCTACCCTTATGTTACGTTGTGTTTGGTTTCCAGATGTCAGAGTCTTCGCTACCCCACATTGGATTCGTTGATGGTGCTAGCCGTAGTACTCAGAACCTTTCTTCTACTGCTTGGGCAATTTACGCCCCTACAAACGAACTTATCACTCTACGAGGTGTGTGTCTCGGTTGTGCGACCAACAATATTGCAGAGTATGGCATTGTTATCGAATTGTTGATTGATGTTATCTCGCTCGGTATCTGTCACTTGGTTGTACGACTCGATTCGCAACTAGTAGTACTACAGTTAAGTAATGTCTATGCTATTCGAAGTCCTACTTTATTGCGGGTATATTTACGAATTCGCCTCTTGGAAGGTTATTTTGATTATATTGAGTATCGGCATATTCCTAGATGTCTAAATACATTAACTGATGCATTAGCTAACTATGTATTAGACAGACATTTGGGCCATTTATAAACCAATCACATCACATGTATCACATAACACAAGATAAGCCGGTAGAAGTCGTATATATGTATATAACGATCAAATTTTTTTTACAAAAAGTTATGTCCAAGGACCAAAATTTCAAACTCTGAAGCTCGTAGCTTCTACAAAGTAACATCATGGGTGACGCTCACGATAACACATGACTGCCCGGGAAACCCTACGAAGCAGTCGGCCAATAGACTCTAACACGCCCACCGTATGGCATTGATAACGTCGAGGGACCTCTCCGATAGGCATGTCCGGAATGTCAGCAGTCAACCCCTCTAAGTTTTTCTCCAGTGCCTGATAATCTTCAGCGTCCCATCGTGGCACTGGAGTCACCTCTCCTCGTCGCTGAATAGGAGAGGTACCCGGAGGTCAATAAGGCCCCACGTCTGTGTCATCAAAAAGAGTTTTTGTAATTAGACCTTGGAAAAACATAAAAAAAATTGCATATGATAAAACTCACAAAAACATTTAAAAAGTGAAAAAATGTGTATTGCTTACCTAGATGTCCCCACTAGGCGTCCTCAGGTAGGGCCAAATCCGGATCCCCTTGGAAATCCAACCCGGCATAGGCATAATCGTCAACCATCAACATCTGTGGCCGCAACCAGTCAAAGAAGGAATCATTGTATTTGATGATAGGCCCAGCTACGTGTCGGGCCATGAGGTTGCACCACCTCAACATCCTCGAATCCTATGGGGCCGGTAAACCCCACTCCACCTGTAATCTCAGCAAGGGGACCCTCTCGAGAAAGGACACCAAAAGTGATCCGTACCCGAATTGCTTCAGGTTACCTCTTCTGCATTTTGTCAACTGCCTCTTTATGCTACGAAGGACTGCGTCTGACCAGTTAAAGACCCGAGGCTCAGTACACTCTATGGCATACTGAAAATAGCTCTGGAGATCCATGTGTGTAGAAACGCTCCCATCCATATGAGCAATGGTGAACAAGATAGTGTGAAGGGTAAAATTATGGACCCCCCAAATGGCCACCTTTCATTTGCTTCTTTCCGCCTCTGGAACACAGTACTGACGACAATACTCACTCATAGGCAGCCCACCACCTTGGCTATCGGTCAAGCTAGCATGGTACCCATGCCGTGACAGTCCTATTAGGAAGTAAATTTCATCGATATCCAAAGACAATGTGTGGACCCCCACGTGGAATACTTGTTGGTCCACATCCCACATATGAACGAGGTACTCCAACAACCTGACTTGGGCCCTCATGCTCGGGATCCGAAATAATTTCAAGAGACCACAGTCTCGAAGAGCGGCAACGGTGCCTGGGTCATTCCCAACAATAGCATCATCCTCTTCATACTCTCTTTTGCGCCACTCCAGCATCATGATGGTTAAATGTCTACACAAGAACCATAAGAAGAGAGTCAACAACTCATTTCAAGCCTTGGCATATTTTTCATTGAGCAAAAATCAAAGTAAATTTTCATTTTGCGGCCCTCGCAGGTGCCCCTTTAGCACAATGAGAGGTTCTCGTAGGGGCCTTTGGGGCCACCTGCGAGAATCATGCATTCTCGCAGGTCCTGTATGGCTAGCCTGCGAGAACGCCTGGGCGCAAGTTTTGGCCCTAAAACAAACTCAAAAACTTGAAATTTGCCAATGAAAACAAAAAATTGAGCCATGAAAAGGTAGAAGACAGAGAGCTTACCTCGCTGACGGAGATGGTTCGCTAAATGGTTGCTTGTACCTTCCGCAATCGAGCACTGAAATTCGAGGGCAAAAGAGGGGTTTTGGGCTAAATTCTTGGCAAAGTCACAATGACTATGGTAAAAGTCCTTTTACCCACTTATATTTACTTTTTACCATATTTGTTGATTTTTATATTGTTTTATTCATCAAACCTAATGCCTAATATCCCTATGAGTGCAACTTTTTGCAGATATAACGACTTTGAAGTCTACACGAAGGAGTATGGGTATTTTCTCTTTTTCATCACATGCTTAATTGTTTTTTATGGTTTTTAGACAAAACCTCGAGCTTGGTCTTTGTTCGTTCTCACGCTCGAAAATACATGAGAACGTAATCGAGCACACTTTTATCACTTTTTCAGGCTCATCAAGGTTATACGAAAAAGGAACTCCCTGGAGTCCTCTTTAAGCTCTTTTCAGACTCTCTAAACATGAAAAGATTGCCTAGTGATCTTGTTATTTTCACGCTTGTTAAAGTATTTGAAGAAAGCATCTGTTGAGCGATAATTTATCTCTTTTTCGGTCTCATCAAATTACTTTACGAAAAAGGAACTGAGAGAGTTCTCTTTTGAGTGTTTTTCCAGACTCTATAATCATGAAAAACCTTCGAGTTTTCTATCTTTGGACTCATTAAACAACATCAAAATACCCGTAATGGGACTGAACCACTCCTTCCTAGGGTTCGTTAAACATACTCCGAGGGACTCGTCTAAAGGATGAGCTTGCATCAACAATCATATGTTATCCTTGTCAAGCTTGCGTAAAAATAAAGAGGTACTCGCTAGAAATGGTGGGAGAAAATTTGGGAAAGGGATGTGTTTTCGTATTCATATTATTGGCAGTAAGTGTCGCTCTTGAACATCACACCCCCTATTCATTATTGGAAGTTGGTTTGGCAAATCCATTTGTCTCTCATTCGACTTGTTAGAAGGTCATATCCTAAGTCGTCTCTGAGTCAATGTTGCCAAATCCCTGGTCATGTCATTCATATGTTCAAGAGAAGTTCATATAAAACCTTTATTTGAGTCGGCCATCTGCAGTTGTCCATTCTTACCAAGTCGGTCTTCCCTGTGTCCATTGTCATCTATATTCATACTCTGTTTCACCTTCAAAATCTGTTACTTATTTCGTGTCATTGATGGGGGATACATCAAGGCCCTCCTGTGACGAGTCTTGTCCCGTCGACTCCAACTCATTATCTGGAAACAAGACTTAGAAATTATTTGGTACCTTGGAACTTGCATGCCTCAATGGCAGGTTCTCTCGCTTTTGATAGTGGGTTTTCATCATTGACCTATGATCGGGAGATTCCATTGAATGTTCGACCTCAGCTCATTTATTCACATTCATTGGATTGTACTAGTGTACCTTGGGCATCATTGACATTAATGGTGATTTCCCTTACACTTGTTAACGGTTTCATCAATGACCGGTAATCAAGTGGTTTCTACCATGTTCGACTTCAACACATGTAATCACATGGCTAGATTCATACTTTCGGGTGACGGGAAGGAAGACCCTGGGTCTCATTTTTTATCAAGGTTGCGATGGAGTATGTATGATTTGCTGACACATAGATCCACTTTGTATGTCATGTGGCTATGTCGTCATAACTTTAGTCCTCTCGCGTAGATCCACAGTGTATTCCTAGTGGCTGTGAAATATATTTGACGGCATGGATCCACGGTGTATGATTGGTGGCCATGACCCATGTTCATGATGACATTCATTTGTGGTCTGAGTATGGAAATGCCTACCTCGGAATTGGTATTATATTCTTCTGATGCTTGGTTGTTTGCAGGTTTCCGATTTGGTGTACTCCTGGTTTCTGACACACACAGACAATTTACAAAGTATTCTAGCTGTCATAGATTTCGGCCTCATACTTTGGGGGGCATTCTGTTACACATGTTTTTGGTCACTCTGGTGATGTATTAACAATGGTGTATTCAGGCTCCCAACAAAGACTTTTTGCCTGAGAAAAGTGGACCTTGTCTCCTTCCAAAAAACATATTTTCAAAGTGTGTTCGCAGGCTGCATATGACCTAGGGTGCGAGAATCCCTCATTCTCGTAGGCCACCTACACCTAGGGTGAAAACTTCTCACAGTTTTCTCCATACATAGGGTGCGAACCTGTTTTCAAGCTTGGAAAAGAGAAGAGGTCTCGAGGGTTCTAGAAGGGAATCTTCTAGAAAATGAGTTGGCATTCGTATGGTTGTCATTTTACTGACTTCTCAGATTTGATGGGATCATCC
>SNQJ01S0081631.1:45885-56296 GCA_010110895.2 Picea sitchensis
AAAATAAAAATCTCAAGTTCCTGAGCGATTTAAATACCAATTATCCTTAGATCTGAGGGATATTGGGGTGGAAGAGTGCATTTTCTCTAGAACTCCATGAATCTTTACGATATGAATGGAACTCCTTTATATCCCTCTTATGTGAAAACTTCATTTCCCTTGACAGAGATTCATAAGACTCCCTTTGTTGGTCATAAAACCCTCAGAACGACTCCTTTTCGGTCAAATTGGGATACAAAACCTGGCTGGAAGACAACATTGTGCTTCACCCAAAATGGTGGTGGAAGCCCCTTTGGAAACTCAGAGCTCCTCCTAGATGAAAATTAACACTTTGGCTAGCACTAAATAACAAACTGTTAACTTGGGACAACTGTCTTAGAAAAGGATGGTGTGGTCCTAACAGATGTCCTCTGTGCAAAGAAAATCAAGGATCCATTACTCATATCTTTATCTCCCTTTCTTATGTAGAGAAGGTTGTGCATATTTTAAAAGAACAGTTGAAGGCCAAGGACAATTGTAACCAGGGCTCTATAAAGGACTATTTCAGATCTTGGATACAAGACAAATCAATATCCTTGTATGCAGGTCTCTCGGGCATCATGATCTTCAACATCTGGTGGGCTAGAAATAGTGTTGTTTTTAAAGACAAATTAGTGTTTCCTGAGGTCACGTAGAAAATCTCTCTCAGACAGGCCGAAGAATTCAAGGTAGAACTAAGGGCAAGTAAATATCAGATAGTGATCCCACCTCCCATTGATTACACCATCATGTGGGGCTTATTCAATGAAGCCATTCAAGGACACCCCCCAACCTGTGGAGTGGGGGTGGTTCTTTTCATTAGTCACAATCATTATATTCGCATCATATATGCGCCAAGAGGCGGAACAAAAAATATGGTGAAACTTATAGCACTATGGACCCTCCTGGAAACTGTAAAATAAAAAAACTTGTCAAAGCTAAATGTTTTCGTTGACTTCAAGTTGGTGATAGATTGGGAAAGAGGCATTAATAATATTCAAAATTCCAGATTAGCCTCTTTGCTAAGAGATATAAAAATCACATTCAAAGACTTTGAATGGCTCAACTTCCAGCACATTCTGAGGAAACTCAATTCAAAAGCAGATGAAATTTCAAAGGAAGCACTCCAGCTGCAAAAAGGAGCCTTCATTTTTTTATGACTTTTTTTAAGGAATAGAAACCGAAGCTATGGAGTTTCGTCTATGAAGAAATTTTACTTTTTTTTAAGGTTGTAAATTTTATTTTGGATAGTTTTAATAGACTGTAATAGCTTGTTGAAAAGGCCTTTATAGGCATGTTTTGATATATTCAAATGTATGGACAATATAATCCCTCAAGAAATCCAACAAAGGCTTGACATGAAAGACTGTAACATGTATATTCTCCTATGAATATAAAAAAAAAAAAAAAATCTTATGGAAAAAAAAATTAGAGGAGGGAAAGAAGAGAGTTCTCTATTAATGAAATGAACAACAAAATATGGAATGCATTCACCTAATCCATTTCTCTCATCACCGCCTAGTGTTGATGATTGCAACTATGTGAGACATTCTCTAGCTTACAAACCTGTGAGATGTGGATCATTGCAGCTATGTGAGTCTTTCTCCAGCTTACAAACCTGAGAGAAATACCCTAAGAAGGGTGTGTGGTTCCTAAGATGGAGCTGGAACGTAGAGATGACCTCCTCCACTCAGAGAGTTGAGAATAACTCCAGATGATTATCCAGTGGGAAAGGATATCCTTTGAGTTAGATGTGCATGTGGCTGAGCACAAGATGAACGTGTAAAATCCCAAAGTGTCGGGTGCATCGTCATGTGAACAGAAATGAAGATGATGTGTTAGCCTCCTCTGTGCAGTAGAGTTGACTAGAAACTCCAGATGATTATCCTGTGTGAGGCAGTGGGAAAGAAGATATGTAGAGTGGATGTGCTTATGTACGAGCACATGTGAATGTGTGAAGATATGGTTCTTCTATGTAATGCAGTGAGCCAGAGATATGGACATCCCTATGGATGTGCCCCTAGTGGATGAACACTAGTGGGTGTACAAGATCCCTTGCTATATTGTTCAAGAGTCAAACCTGTATGTAACCCTAATTGTAATGTAAAGGGTACAGGTTGGCCCTACCTTAATGTGATTGGTAATTAATGTAAAAGATAATTAATCTGGTTAATATTAATTATATTATTAGTTAAGTGAGGTCGGCCATGTTCTTCCAAT
Source organism: Picea sitchensis (assembly GCA_010110895.2). NCBI lineage: Eukaryota > Viridiplantae > Streptophyta > Pinopsida > Pinales > Pinaceae > Picea > Picea sitchensis. The sequence continues at coordinate 48,124 of SNQJ01S0081631.1, forward strand.
AGACACTTCTGTTGACAGGTCTAGGTTAGTATAAGTAAAGGTAAATTCCCCATTGAGGAAAAACATCTTTCATGTGAGTTTGGAAATTTCAGCAAGTACACTTCTTTGGGAAAAGTGCACACCTCTCTTGAGCGCTAGAGTTCTAGGGTTTGAGGACCCTCTTGTGTGCTAGGGTTTATCTTGGTGGGGAAGGTCTTTCTCTTGAGGAATATAGCAAAGGATTTGGTTGGGTTTTATTCCCTTGTTGAGAAGGTTTTCCCAAGATACTTCTTGTGTTCTTGTGCATGGTGCTTCTTCTTGTGATCTTGGTTGCTGCAACATTTATGGTTATGGTTAAATGATAAAAATGGAATGAACTTCATGCTTAACCTAGTTTATTGAAAAAATCAACACCTAGAACCTCCTCATGGGCCACTGAAGGTAGTTTCTCCTCTACAATCCTGACTCAATATAAGTATGAGAAAGAGAAGGAGTCTCTTTCTTCAAACAAGATAATATGGGAAAATATGTCAGAAACAAGGGTTTCCAAAGAGGGAAATAGCCTTAAAAACTTGAGAATAAATTGTTTGCAAATTCGAACATCAATTCAGTATCATGAAAGTGTTTCCTATTACCCTTCATATTAAGGTTGTATTTATACCAAGGATTGATGGTTGGGGTAGTTATGCATGGGAAATAAGAGGTAAGTAACCTAGAAAACCCATAAATTATGCCTAAAAAATGTGTATTTTATGCACATTTATACTTTTTGGTGCATTTTGAATGCATACACTCTTTTCCAATGGGAAAGGAGCATATGTACCCATGTTTCCTAAAGGAGAGTATTTTATGTACACTTGTTGCTAGATCAAAATAGTGTACAGGTTGACAAAAAGTGTTTTTTGAATAGATTCAAGGGGAATATTAGTTTGCAGTTGTAAGAGGTTGAGGGATCAAGGCCAATGGATGCATCTTTATCAACATATATTAATCACATGTGGTGAAAAAATATGCTATAACAAATTCCCCCTAATGTGTGATATTAGAAGGGAATCTAATGGCCGAAACACATTATACAATATAGGAGGAAGCTATGATGCGAGCCTTGGAAGAGTTCACCAAATAGAGGACTAGAACAGTACGTGCAAAAGAAATCAAGTATGAGATAATTATTTTCCCGAGGCAAGCATACCCATACTCAGGTGTAGAAAATCATGGCCAAAAAATCAAGTACATTGCGGATTTATGAAGTATATATATAAACAATGATCATGACCACAAAAATGAATACGCAATGGATTCATGTCAAAATAAACCATAGACACGATCATATACACAGTGGATCTATGTCTCAATATATAATAGGATGATAAATAGAATCAATGAAATGAGTAAATTGATCCTCCACAAATACCAATGTCATATATGTGAGTGGTATTGTCTTACACAACTCGGGTAGTAACATAAAAGAGGTGATGCCACTATAGACCTGAGGTCTTCAAAACAAACCCATAGAAGGTATAAGTCTTCACCATGTGAATATATGATCTAATGTCGAACATGGGCGACATCGTTTGATCATCATTCAGTAATGTATACCATTAAACAATGTGAGACAATCCACTAATAATGATAATGGGAATCAAGGTACCTAGTACATTATAACAAGTGTGAATAAACGAGCTAATGTTGAACACTTGTAGAATCTATCGATATGGGAACATTGATGTATTCCCATTGTCAATAGTGAGGATCCTTCCACTGGTAACTACAAGACCCAAGATACTATAAATACTCTAGATTTGTATCCCAAATACAATGAGTTGAATTCGATGGGAAACAATCTTCTAATTAAGGCATCCCCCATCATCCAACATGAGGAAACAAAAGGAAAATGATTTTGAAGGTCTCGAACAAAAATTTGGAAGGACACACCATTGAGTACATCTCTCTCATGCACAGGATATAATAGTGCATCGAATAGACCCTCCAAACAATGGCCAATAATGAAAACCATTGATAGAGGTAAGGACTTCCACCAATGATGAAAATGGAATCCAAGTTATTGCACAACTCCCAAAGTGTGAATTAAATTCTTGATGTTGAACAAATGAGAAACCACCTAGTCAACGACCATTAATGAAATGCCATATGCTGAGAAAAACATAACCTATCAATGATGAAAATAGGCCTAGGGTGTTACTCTAGGTCAAACTTTTAGAGCAATGTGTCATGGCCAATAAGAGTTGACCTACCAATAAGAAGTCAATGAAGACCTTCTATAATGGAAAAAGCATAAGACATAGATACTTGTTGATACTGAGAGAAACTTGACACTTGGGAAGGCAGACATGATAAGTCAGAAAGTCTAAGGAATGGCCAACATAGGTTAAAAATTCCCTTGAACATAAGCACAACACATAAGTGACTTGGGCAGCATTGACTCAAGAATGAACAATGATATAAATATGTGACATGGGAGACATCGGCAAACTATCAATAGTGACTGGAAGAGTAATCAATGGAATGAACAAAGACTCAATAATCAAGATTCATCTTCATATGTCCATACTAAAACCCCAATTTGTTGAGATAGAGACTCAAAACTAGTGCTTTGTTCAAGGGAGACATGACTCGGAACTATTTCCAATTATAAACGGAGAACTCGATTCTTTCCCTCCCCTCTTTTTTTATCATATTTGAATTTTTGTCTTTTTCATATTATAAAAACCTGAAAGATAATAAAAGAATGCTAGAATACATTGAAGGAAATAAGTCCTACTATGCAAGAAAACTAGTTCCAAGCGCATGGAACATACCTATGCTTGATGCAAAGAACGCGTCCAGGATATGGACACTCAAGTGAATGTTTCCTCTAGGGACAAGGTTGTCAAGTTGAAAAAGAAATAAACGCAAACACTAGCAATTGAAGAGAATGCATAAGAGACATGCCACAAAATAACAAGTTGAAGCCAACATTAGGCTCAAAAGTGCAAGTAGGAAAATGAAATACAATAGTACAAGTCAACAATGGGAGCCCCATTTGGGAAGGCCAAAAAACTATTTAGAAGAAAACATGAGGCTTCTTCATATAGTCGTGGCATGACTAAATAGCGCTCTTGAGCCTATGAAAAAATTTATCATGAGAGCCAAATGACCAACAAGACACTAACTAAGGTACCCATTAAAGGTAGGCTCTACCACATAAAGTACAACACTACAACGAGGAAGGTTTTTGTTGCAATTCAGTGGGGTCAATCCTATGGAAAAAATGGAAATGAGACTGTTAATGCAAAATGCAAGGTGAAAATCCCTATCCTATATTCCATTTGTCGAAAACATTACTTACAAAAAGAGATCAAATTTGGACAACAATGATGAAAAATTCCCAAGAAACACCTTAGTTCTTCGTCACACCTAGAAAAAAATTCTCAAATGCTAACTCACAACCACTTGTTAGGTAGTAGTCCATTAGGGAAAATGACAAAGAAGACTTCAAACTATAGGAAAGTGGGTAAGAAAAAGTTAACATAGTGAAATAAACATGCTTTTACCATACCATTTGCATGTTTACCTAAGCTTGTGCATTTGGTGGAAAAAATCCCTCATATTTCAACAAAATATTGCTAGAGAATCAACCGTAAAAATCATGATCTTTATGGACTAGGAAATGTCTCATCCCTCCCTCTTTCATTTTATATGTTCATTTAGTTTTTATCAAAAATTGACTTAGAGGAACCCCTTTAAGGACACAATCTGCACATACACACTTTCCTTACTCACGGGAGTCACCAAGTATGTTACATAATTTTCTATCCCACAACAAGGGTTAGGGTCACAATAGAATGGAAATAAAGAGACAACTAACCCAAACCCATAGTAGAAAAAATGAACATTCTCGCAACTACCAGGTAGTCGTGAAGTACTCACCCGAAATAACGAAGGTTGAAGAAGATCCCCATTGGAAGGTCTCTGGTCCAGTCTCTTGCTCTGAAATACACCTCAGAGACCTGCACACAAGAAACAACAATCTTTCAAGTAAAATAGAAACAAGAAATCAAATCTAACTACTCTAACTAACTTGGATTAGAATGGTCAGTTTCCTACCAAATACTTGTGATTAAACATAATAAAATGAATTAAATATACAGAAATGGAGGAGGGAAAGAAGAGAGTTCTATATTAATGAAACGAACAACAAAACATGTAATACATTCACTTGATCCTTCGTTGTGGGCACCGCCTGAAACATCCTTCTAGGTTCCTCCTCTTGAGAAATTGAAGGTAGTTTCTCCTCTGTGATCCTGACTCAAGGTAAGTATGATAAAGAGAAAGAGGCACTTTCTTCAACCAAGATAATACGGGAAAGGATGCTAGAAACAAGAGTTTCCAAAGAGGGAAATGGCATTATAAACTATGGAATAAATTGCTTGCAGATTTGAACGTCAGTTTGGTAGAATAAAGGTGTTTCCCCTTCTCCCTCACCTTAAGGTTGTATTTATACCAAGGCTTGATGGTTGGGGTGGTTATTCACAAGAAATATGAGGTAAGTACCTGAAAAACCTGTAAACTTTGCCCAAAAATGAATATTTTGTGCACATTTATATTTTTGGGGCATTTTGAAGGCATACACTCTTTGTGAATGAGAACGTAACATATGTACCCCTGTTGCTTGAAGGAGAGTAGCATATGTACACTTTTTGCTAGATCAAAAGTAGCGTACACATTGACAAAAAATGATTTTTGACTAGATTCAAAGGGAATGTTAGTATGGAATTGTAAGAGGTTTTGGGATCAAAGCCAATGGATGCATCTTAAGCGCATGGGGTGGAAAATGATGTTATCACACATATATTTATGGGTATCCATCATTTCTTTTGTTGATGAAAATAATGAATTTCTTGTTAGGCTATGATGATGATCTAGAAAATGAAGAGCCTCGATCTATTGGATATCAACATGAGAACAAGTTGAAGGGATCACTTACAATGAGGTTATACACTATTAGGAGGATCCATTGATGGAGGATAAGATATTTTGGAAAGGTCCCACTTGTCAGGAATATCATTGCTTATCTCTTGTACCTATATCCCAGTAAGGATTGGACATTGAGTGGGGGTCTTTGTTGACCTACCACTTAATTAACAGTGAAATACGTAAGTCCAATTTAGGGTATCTAGTGTATGCCAATATCAATTCTAATATCATATTTACAATTAATTTACTAGACTCAAAATCTAATAAAGGAAAGTCTCAAGGGCATTTCCTATCATTTCCTCGTTATGGTGGAGATGGTTCTTTGTCTGCTCCGATTTTCTTACACTCAAGGTCAAGTGTTAAAGGGAATGAAGATATTATGGTGATGTTTTTAGAACCTTTGGGGGATGTATTAAAACTAAATAAGGGCTTCAACTAGACTTTGTTCAATGAATTAGAGCTAGGAGAGACAAAAAGTATTGATAATCAGAAGCATGGTAGCAATTGTGTAGAAGGTATATGGAAGATATGTGGAACTTTTCCTACCTGTAGGTGCCCCAAAACGTATCTATGGAAGAAGGGAAGTCCTATGAGACTAGTACTAGGAGATTATGTGAAATTGAACTAGGTGATAAGGATTTTGGAACAAGCCTTAGTTGTAGGTTTTAGGGCTGAAGAATGAGTGAAAAATCCTTGAAGGAATACATATGTGCTATTAGGAATCAAGGCTGGGTTGTTGTCCAAAATATCATGTGTTCTCTAGAAGGTGGATGGATTTTGTCTTTAGGTCTTAATAATGAATATGAAAAGATGATTTTGAAGTATATTTGGAAGTGGGATTCATTAGTTATGATACTCAAGAGGTCGACCTCTTTTTTTTATGCCAAGCTAGAAAAATCATACATATCTATAGTATGGATCAAGCTATTAGGACTTCCCATGCAGTTTTGGATACCTGAGGTTTTCAAGGAAATATGGAACTTCGTCGACACTCTTATGGAAGAAAACCTAAGATATAAGGAGATTGAGCTGATGACATTTGGGTGGATCTTGGTAGGTATAGACCTTTATGAAGGTTTAGAAAATGAAATGCTTATTTAATGAGGGCCTATATCGCATGTACAGTCCATTGTTTATTTTTGAATTCCTTTTAGATACTTAATATGCCACCAATATGGGCTAATGGTGGACTGTCCCCTTAGCTTTAACAAAAAAACATGGATAAAAAAATAAGTGCTAACAATTAGTGAGGAGGTATAGGAAGAGAGTGCCAATTCTTCTTAAAAGGATAAATCTTATCAAAAGGAAGTAGAGATTGAGATGGAAGAGACATCGGATTCTAAAAATCCATTTTTAGATCTACAAGTGAATGAATCAATTGCTTAGTCCACTCAAGACATCATTGGTGAAGGATGTAAGGAACAAACTCGACAAGCACACACTAACACAAAAAAGGGTATGTATTGTTCTACACATCTTGTGATTATGTTCAAAAGTTTGAATATAAAGGAGAAGGATTCAAAGAACTTACCAAACCAACACCTTGAGGTCATCCTACAACTAGAGAAGGAAAAATCTCTCTTAGGGACTAAGAAAATTCTGGGAGGCCATACCCAAGAAGAGTCTCTTCCAATACAACTTCTAGTAGTTTTTGTTCTAAGCCAACCTCCCCCATCAAAAGAGATACTTTTTCGAAAGGCTTGGGTCAATATTCATTGAGACGTACACCCTTAAGGATTAGAGCTTCTAAGAAAGTGGTAGAGGGTGTGTTTGGATTATTAGAACCTCTTGGCTTTACCAAACCAAAAGAGGTCAAAAATACTCAATGCATATGGCTCAAGAAAATGCAAGAAAGGAAATTATGGTAGGGAAATAATTCCTTATTGGGGGGGTCCTTAGAGAAACCCATACCCTTAGGACAAATGATCCATGATTGTTATAACAAAATGTGAGAGGATTGGGCTAACCATTGAAAATGTTGGTTTTTCATAGGCTAATGGATTATCATTGTTGGTACATGTGGCTCCATCGTAAACCTCACCTTATAGATTAAGGGAGTTGACCAATTCTTTGGGTCGACAATCGACTAAAATCTCGGTTCATTATGTCCACTTTGGATCCCAGATCCACATTTTATGGAAAAGTGAAACCGACTCTATCCCAAGATTGTTGGTTTGGTCTATGACTGAAACCTATTTGTAGATGATCCGTGTGATCGGTCTATCATCATCGAGAGATATCTTTGGGCTCTCATAGAGTGTGCTCGTGCTTCAGCGCAACGATGTCTTTAAACACCACCACTTCTTTGGATCCATCCTCCTCTGTGGTTAAATTCCTATCCCAACATGGTATCATAATGGATGGTATTTTTATCTTAGGTTTGCGGAGAATGGGATGAGAATGAGACAATGTTGAAGCCACTTTGATCTATGTTGAATGTGTGATGCAGATTATCAAAATTGAAGGAATCCCTTCCTTTTTGTTGTACCTTTTGGGTATTCCCTAGATCTATTTCGCAGAGCTATTTTTCCTGAACTGGTATAATAGTTGAATAGTTGAATGAGAGTTTTACCAGAATTGCAAAGCACCGTCAAATTTGCATACACCAAGGAATGAATTTGTAAACTCTTTTATTTGGATCTCGACCCAACCCATAGAGAAGGGCTTGATAGACTTACTCGACCAAATCTTAGTGCTCAATTTATGAACTTGACATGAAGGTGGACTAACCTTTTCCTTGCCTCACTCGACTCGACCCAAATTGATTCTTCGATTGGCTCAAGCCCACTCGAAGGAATACTCTCAACTAAACTGGTATTAGCCGACTGATTGACGTCCAACTCTATCGAAAAACCCTCTTTTTCAGACTATTGGTTGTGAACGACTCATCCAAACCCTCTCATATTCAAATTCCTTGGCTCGACTCGACAATTGGACGAGAGGATCGACTAATCAACAACCCGACTTGGCTGGAGATACGCCGATCAAAGAAATAATCGACGTCGACCAGCAACCCAACTTGGATTGGAGATACATTGATTTATCTATGGTCGAAACCCTCGACCAGTGATCCAACTAACCATCCTCTTGCTCAAATCAATCGGATGAGTGCGCAGGTACCTTAGAAATTTGTGCACTGGATCACATGGATGTCTTAGCTCTTGTAGGTATCCTAGTTGAGTCACTGGTATCGTAAGCATGAATTTTGTGGTTACTT
>SNQJ01S0081632.1:5950-32281 GCA_010110895.2 Picea sitchensis
GTAATAAGCGCGTGTTGTAAGCGCCAGTTAGCTTAGTTAAGAGTCAGTTCTCTGGTTGTCTTTTGGTTTGCATGTAGCCGACTCGGGAGAGTCTTTTCCTATATAAGAATGTAATCCGTCTTCGTTTAATATCAAGAAGTGAGTGTAGCCTCACTGTGTTTGTTTGCCCCGCATATTTTATCTGTCAGTGATTAAGTCAAGAAATTGGGATAAATAAGGCATAGTGAGTGACATGCATTAATTCTCAGCTATGCCTTGCAGTCCCTCCATTCGTGGTGGAATAAAACACTGCAAAAAGAAGAAGATTATTTTGTTCTGAAGATCTTAATTCTCAAAATCCATTATCACAATAATTGTAAATTGTGATTTAAAATATTATGCCTTCTCTGAATCGATTTAGATAAATTAAACTAAAATTTGAACAATAAATTACTGTAATTTCAACAATTTTTTATTCACCTGAAAGTCGCCCGAAATGGAAGGATTTCAATACCAAGGATACTGCTCGATGTATGTAAAGAAAGAGACAGTTCGACTATGTTATAGCGAACTTTGTGAGTTTGTGATAGGGAAGTCGTCATAGAACTTCCAAGTTCGCTTCCTTGGTAGATGATTCTGATTGTGATTCGACAAATTTTTCTAGCAACGGCATGATGGCTGATATATGTGTTTTAGTATTTAATATTTTATCTTCTCTCCCTAGATATGTTGAAGGGCAGCATAAATTTTTACTTGTCAATGTTTGTTTTCTGTATACTGTCAATCGAGTATGGGAATATGTACACATGTTTATTTTGACATTATATTGGTGTAGATCTATCATAACTTTAGTTTTATAAAGTTACTAAAGTTTTCAGAGGGAAAAAATCTATCGAGCTTTTTCTTTAACTTTAGTATAAAAAATTAAAGTGGATATATATAATTTTTTAATTTTTATTTACTTAATTTTTTTTATTATTATTTAAAAATAACACCTGTTAACTCCGCCTTAACCTTTAACTCTACCTTAACCTTCCATTTATGATCAATACAATTTACAATATTTTGCTGTTGCGACTACAATATTTTGATGAGGAATAGAAAATGTCTATAAAAATAAAGTGTCTGTCCATGGTCATCAATGGTTTAAAAGTGTGAGAATGATAGAACACAGATAGAGATAAAGATAAATCATAGGAAACAAGTAGCCGTTTTATTTTGTTGATAAATTATAGGAACAAAGAGCTGTTTTATTTTGTTGAGAGATACAAGAATCGTATAACAAAAATATATGTACATTGTCGTCAATGGTTTAAAAGTGGATAGAGATAAAGATAAATTCTAGGAAACAAATAGCCGTTTTATAAGCACTCGTTTTATAGTAAAACGACTGTAGATATAACCAAATTGCTATGAATAAATAAAATCTGTAAAATAAACAACAGAGATTGTGAAATTGTACCTTCTGTAGTATAGAGTAAATTTTTCAACCTAAAAGTATTTCCGTTAGCTTCTTTTGTGACAGTAGTTGGTGTTTGTTTCCAATCCTTCGATTCGGTATCAGAGAGAAGGACTGGGCTATCTCCCTCACGGCAGGGCCCAGGATCATGAAAGAAGAATCTCCGTGGCTGAGAGAGGAGGGCCCAGCTACCCAGGAATCATGAAGTGGAGACGAGATGGGGGAGAGAGCGCATCAACCGTTGAAGGGATTCTTGGTCTGATCTGTGTGTTGAAGGAAGAGATCCGCTGTGAATCTGGCTTAGTGGAAGTCGTCAGAAGGTCATCTGTTGCGTGGAAGAGTTGGGTCTCACCATGGTTCGAACATGGGCCTTCAATGATGGAGGATACAACGCTCTTCAACTGTTTCCTGGAATTTTCGATGAAAGGGTTCTCCAGGCATTAGATTTTGTTAGTGTGGAATCTACACGGAATGGACTTCTATTGTTTGTTAATAATATCGATACTTATGGTACCAATGAGAGAAATACGATGTTGAAAACCAAGGTGAGCCGAATCCATGAATTTTTTATTCATGGTCTTCTTGATGACTTAAGTTTTAATTACCTTGCATTGACGTCTAGATCATATTATGGATCATTGAAATGTTTGAACCAGAGGTTTAATTGTAACAAGTGGTTATCTCTAGATCATATTATGGATCATTGACATGTTTGAACAAGAGGTTTAAAGAAGGCAGCTCACCATAGTAGAGCAATGGATTTAAGTGATGTGTAATTTGATGAGATGGAAGTTTTTTTATCCCTATAAAAAGTAGTGGATGAAGTTGCCTAGGATTCCATCTAATTATGTTGATAAGGAGTCTTTAGAAATTAGGGACATAATTGTTTCGCAACTATGGATAGACCATCATAGTTGTAAAACAAAGTGATCAGAATGGCACTATGTTCAAGTAGTGTGAGCTTTGGTTTAATTTGGGCATTTAGTAAAGAATGGGCTTATAATTTGGGCATTTAGTAATGAAAGCTTGTTGTATATGATTTGAATCAATGTAATTGATCCTAAATGTTGTAGGGGGTGCATGATTGGTTGTACCTGACACCCTAGAAGTTTTTTTATTCTAGACAATTTCTTAGAGCAGTAGTTAATCTATTTCATATTAGTATACCATAGGAAAGATGTATTCCCCAAGTGTTTAGTAAGTCTTGTTGAGTTAGGCCTACTTGCATTAGTATTGTAGCACATGTAATAATGGAATATGTATGTGGCCTACTAGGGTGGCAGGTGTACTCATATCTAAGCTTGATGTTGAGTAGGAGAAGTTGGATCTTCGATTAAGGGGGAATATGAAATAGAGTAATCTGAGAGTGTGAGTTGGTTGGGACTAAGTTTGATTAAAGGACTATTAGATTCATAATGAATAAAACAACAGAAACATAATGGAAATAAGTAAAGCAATCAAGAAACCATGATGAACAAAGATAAATAGAATATTGGCAAAAAAGACATACTCTATAATCAATAATGAGGGAGAAAATAATCATGTACATAGACATACATACAAAATACAAATATATCACAACTGTCATGTAAGTGTATAATAGTTAGGTAAACTAACGAACTATGATTAGATTTTTTAACATCCACCCTTAATCACAAGTTTGTTCTTGCCTGAAAAAATGTCACTACTTGACAACTAGTAATGTGTCAAGAAAATATTCAAAGGGATTAAGATCCTCTCTGAACTCTGAAAAAATAGCAGAAGTTGATGTCTTCTACTAAATTGGTGGTTTAAGGGTGACCACAAACTCATTTGGTGTTTTCGGGATGACCACAAACCAATCTGGTGGTTTCAGGATGACTACAAACCAATCTCGTGGTTTCAGGATGACTACAAACCAAATTTCTAGCAGAAGATGATGTCTTCTACTAAATGACATGGTTTTAATTGACCATAAACTAACAAGAGCTCAAGGCTCAAAAATATGAAAATGTAACAAACATAACTTCATCTCTTCTACTTAATTGATGGTTTTAAGCTGACCACAAACTATCAACAACAATATGTTCAGGAACAAGACTGCATACTAGGAACTAGGTTGCATACTTGATCATGTGTTCATAGGCTCTAAATCAAACTTGGCTTAGATTGAAACTTATCTTTTCTCCCTTCGGGATAATGGGGAAGTTCTAAGTTTAATCATTGATCAATGCACTTTTGCAGATATGAAATATCGTTTCTGAAGATTGTTACCTTAATAATGAGCTCAAATGAAGTCTTTACGTTTTGGTTGTCGGTATCTGGGTGTGCAGAGTAGGGTTCCATTATTTCTCAAGAGGAAGACCTTTTACATAGCAACATAACCACCTCCTCAGGTTGTGACTTGCAATGAATTCTAGTGAGAAGCTATCATCTCTCAAAATATTGCCATTTGTTATTCGGATTTAAAATGGTTATGTCTCACACATGTTCCAGATCAGTCCATGCAAGGTTTCCAAACTCGTCCAACACTTTCTCCTCACGCCTCTCATAATATCACAAACATCAGATCGAACCAAGAACAATATGTTGGAGACAAAAACTACTCTTTATGCAATCAATATGAACCCCGAATTTCGATCAAAATTTTCCCACTAAAGATCCAGAAAGTATTCCCACAAAGCATCTACAGGTATCGACATCCTCTTCCACATGGCAATGACTCACTCTTTGACATTGCTTTGCCTCTCCTTGAATTTACAGAGACCACAATTCATCACAACAAATCCCCATGGAACTTTAACTCTGTGCAATTACACACACAATATTTGAATTCTCTGCACAATCACCATCAATTTGAGGACTTGGTCTTCTAAATACCTTACATATCATCTCATGCAATATTAAATCAACATCCACACTCGACCATTCTTTTATTATTGCGTATAACGGTTTTACATGCCTCAATTGAATACAAGCATCCATCCATTTGATTCGATTCTCTATTTTTTCTAGCATACATTCGATACATATTTCAAAAACTTATGATTAATCACCCTCTAAGCCATTCCATCATACCTCTACAAACTGGAATTTAATTAGCTCCAGAATTTGACAATCCTAAAGAAAAATTTTACAATGAAAAGAGTAAACAGATACCATTTACTTATAGATCTGCAAACTTTTTTCCATATCCCCGACCATTCTCTATCTCACCTTTGCATGCACCATTCTACAAATGGAGGATACATTCTTTGCTTGATGCTTATCGAATCACCAACCTTGCCCTCTCTTTAACATCTCTTTATGGGTTGAACTCCTTCAACTCTCGCAGAGGCACATAGGTATCATAAAGCTATGATACCACTGTTAGATTTATAATGAAGAAAACAACAAAAACATAATAGAAATAACTCAATCAATCAAGAAACCATGATGAAGAGAGATAAATAGAATATTGGCAAAAAAAACATACTCTATAATCATTAATGAGCGAGCAAATAATCATGTACATAGACGTACATATATAATACAAATATACCATAATTGTCATGTAACCGTATAACAATTAGGTAAACTAACGAACTATGACTAGAGTTTTTAACAAGGACACTTTAACATGTTGATGAACCATGTGCACAAAAAGGATTCCTATAATTCCTAGAGAACTAACGAGTACATCGATTGACACCCATGTATCTCAGTAGATGGATTTATTTTTATGGACATCAATGATCAATTGATTGCAGGTACAAAAAGAAGAAACAAAAAGTTTAAGTAGTTATGAGTTTTATGCAGTACAGAAGAAGCACAAAGTTTGAGGATGAAACTCAAAGTGAAAAAATCACAAGTTAGTGTGTGCATTGTAAATCAGTGTCCCCATCACGATGTCGTCAACCGAAACCATGAAAATTTTGTGGTAAGCTAGAAACCACTTGGTGTGATGCATCGTGATCATCCAAAAATTTATTGTAATGGTTTAGGGTACATTGATGAAAACCTTTGAAGATGTAAGCTCAAGAAAAAACCATGGATATGGTAAACTGGTTGAGCGTAACCCATAGAAAACCCATGGGATGATTAACTTTGTATCCATTAGAATTTGTTTTCTCCCATCATCAAATCAGTACAAATGAAACAAAAAGAATGATGCAATAACATTATCTCTCAAGACTTGTATGAGAGAATTCGTCTCAAAGCATTCGTCTCAAGTTGCAGTGGCAACCAGATCTAATATTTTGAGAAGATCCTCTTGAAGCAAAATAAGATTGTTGAAGACTCTGTAAGAATTGCAGAGCATGAACATAGTGAAGATCTGGATCCTATTATTCTGTGTTGGTTACAACCAAATAGACCAAGTTAGAATATGGATAGGGATTGCATTTAATATTCAGTTTCTTGTGTAAATGTATAAATTCATGTAATCCCGTAGAGGCAAAAACGACTCACTGTGAGAGACTAAGTGTATAAGAGACTTACAAAGATTTTGATGTAATCTCCGTAATCCGAATAATAAGACAATCGATGCCTATGCTTGGTGGACGTAGCCCAACGTTTGGGTGAACCACGTGGAATCCGTGTGTCTATTTCTTATGTGTGTGATTGTTAAATATCACTGTGAATTGTGTTTTCTGCATTGACAATTCTAACAAGTGGTATCAGAACATTTCTGGTTGGAGATCTGTGAGACCAGTAAATATTAGAGGAGGTTGGAGGAAAAGGCAATCGAGGACGTCAAATTTTCGGAGATCTCCTAATTTCCGTAGGTCTCTCCTCTCGAAGGTCGCAGCGGCCGGTAATGCACACTCCTCCCGTTCGTAAATCTTTCGCATTTCCGCAGGCCAACAATAACGAAATGTGCAGCGACGCGTGAGTAATTGTTTCACAATTTTCTCAGTCCAGAAGTGTTTACAGTGCGAACATATTTTAGATCACCACACTCTAGGTATATCTTATGGTGTGACGATTTCCTTTGAAACATACACATGAAGTTATGAATTAAAAGGCGAATGCATTTAAAAAAATAAAGGTATGAAATGATGACGTCTATATGGCATTGACTTGACTTTTCATTACATGAGATATTTGATTTTAAAAGGAATAGTATAAGAGTGGAAGAGTGTATGCATTAAATGGGTGAAGGAGTGTACGAGTGAAGGTGAATGCATATAAAAGGTGTTTTTTATTTCTATTTTAAAAATAAAAGGTGAGGTTGTATATTGACATTATAATATTATATTCAATATTAAATTCACATTAATTTTTTTTTATTAAACTTTTTCCTTTAAACCTTTTGAAGCTTTTTATCATTATTCTTCCACAATAGTTTTTAAAGGGCTTTGGATTTTATAAGTAATGGATATTGGGAGATTTTTTGTGCAAATGGCTAAGATGCAAAGTTCAAAGTTTGAAGTTGAAAAGTTCAGCGGTAAAAACAACTTTGAGCTCTCGAAGCTCAAGATGCACGATCTACTCGTGCAACAATGCGTGGTAAAGGCTCTTTTGGGAAAAACAAAGCAACCCGCATCCATAACAGATGATGACTGGGATGAGATGGATGTGAGAGCACTGAGTGCCATATGCTTGTGTTTGGCCAACGATGTTATGTTCAATATTGTCTCGGAGAAGACAATAGCCGGCTTGTGGAGCAAGTTGGAAATTCTATATATGACGAAATCCTTGACGAGCATAATCTACTTGAAGAGACAGTTGTATAGTTTGCGGATGAAAGAAGGTACAAAAGTTGATGACCATTTAAATACTTTCAATACCCTTATAGTTCAATTGACTAGTATGGAAGTTAAAATAGAAGATGAAGATAAGGCTATTACACTATTGTGTTCGTTGCCTGACTCTTGGGATAATCTAGTCACCTCTATTAGCTTTAGCTCAACAAAAGTTTTAGATTATGAATCTGTTGTGGGAGCTTTTTTGGATGAGGAGATGAGGAGGAAATCTAGTAAAGAAACCTCAACTTCAGAGGTGATGTTGATCAGAAGTCGAACTAAAGAGAAGAATGAGAGAAGTTCTTCTCGATCTAAGTCAAGACACAGAAAGGGTAAAGAAAAATGTTGGTACTCTGGAAAAACAGGACATCTCAAGAAAGATTGTTGGAAGAGAAAGGAATATGAGGAAAACTCTACAAAGGAAACAAATTTGACTGTAACAAATTAAGGTATAATTGATCACGTTTTATCCATTTCTAGTAATTTACAATATCAAGAAGAATGGCAGTTAGATTCAGGTGCCTCCCACCACATGTGCTCACATAGAAATTAGTTCTTTTGTTACCAATCTGTTGATGAGGGTGTAGTGTTTATGGGAAATGGTATTCGTTGTAAAATTGTTGGGGTTGGAAGTATTAGAATCAGGATGTTCGATGGGATTGTTAGGGAATTAACAGATGTTAGATATGTACCTGAGCTTAAATCAAATTTGATTTCATTAGGAGTGTTGAATTCTTGTGGATATAAGTATACAGGTCAAGGTGGATCTCTCATAGTGTCGAAAGGGAATTTAGTAGTGATGAAGGCAACAAAGTTTGATAACCTTTATAAGTTGGAAGGCAGTACTGAAGTAGCATCTGAAGTGACATATGTATCTTCTTGTTTATGGCAGAAGCATCAAGGTCATAAGAGCAAGAAAGAATTGCAGGTACTGGTAAGAGGTAAATCAGTTCCAGACTTAAAATCTTTGTTTCTGAATTCCTGTTTGTCTTATATCTCTGCAAATTATGATGATGGTATAAAGGGATGTTGTGTGTGGGATCCTACTTCTCACAAGGTCATCATTGACATAGATAGAGTATGTATGGAACAACCAAAAGGGTTGATTCAAGATCGCAACGGTAAATTTGTTTGCATGCTAGGTAATTCATTGTATGGCCTATTGATACCTAGGAAAATATACAAGATGTTTGAATCCTTCATAGTGAGTTATAATTTTTCAAAGGGTAGGAATGACTATACGGTTTATAGTACATTCACAGTCTTGATGTTCTTTGTTGATGATATGCTCGATGCAAGCCAAAGCATGGATAAAATCAGTAAGAAAATGACTCAAGTGGATAGGACAATTCAGATGAGGGCTCAAGAAGCAACAAAACAAATTATGGGCATGGAAGTATACAGAGATGGTAATGGTAAGTTGTGGTTGACAGGAGTTGGGGATGAATATTGGAAAACCAATTTTTATCCCTATTGGTTTCCATTATTGTGGTTGGAGTTCAGGATGAATATTGGAAAACCAATTTTTATCCCTATTGGTTTCCATTATAAGTTTTCTTCAAGCATAGGGTCTGTCTATAAAAAAGAAAATGTTATGTCTTGTGTAAGTTCAGTAGTAGGTTTGTTGTATGTGATGAAATGGTTAAGATCATATGTTTCACATGCTAATGATGTTGTCATATACGTGACAGATTCAGGCGTTGCAATGAAATGGGTGCTTCAACGTTTGAGAAGCACAAATGTCACCTATAATGGTTACACTAATATGGTCTCTGATAACTATAATGTATATTTTACGGGTGTTTTGGATAGGAGGAGAGTTATCACTAAATATGTCTCACAACACAGTTGTGGAAGACATGTTGGAGGTGGAGTGACCCCTTAGGAAATCCAAACTCATGCAAGTCACACAGGTGAGATCATGAAAACGGTTTTATTACAGAACTTGCAGTGGTGCTTGGCTTCTCTTGGCTTGCAGCAAAGGTGATGAACAAAAGGAAGAAACAAGGTATGAGGTTAATTGTTGTTAAGGTGGAGATTGTTGGGATTTGGTGACAACGAATTCCTCCAATGATGGATTTGGATCCTATTATTTTGTGTTGATTACAACCAAATAGACCAAGTTAGAATATGGATAGGGATTGCATTTAATATTCAGTTTCTTGTGTGAATGTATAAATTCATGTAAGCCCGTAGAGGAAAAAACAACTTACTGTGAGAGACTGAGTGTATAAGAGACTTGCAAATCTGATGTAATCTCCATAATCCGAATAATAAGACAACCAATGCCTATGCTTGGTGGACGTAGCCCAACGTTTGGATGAACCTCCCTGTGTCTATTTCTTATGTGTGTGATTGTTAATTATCACTGTGAATTGTGTTTTTCACATTGACAATTCTAACAAATCCCACTATGTAGAAACACATGTGGATGATGCAATTCAATATGATGTAAGGTTGTAAGCCTCGATAGACCATCATGTAAAGAATTTTGTAAACCATAGAGGCATTCATGGTACGTGTTAGTATTGTTAGCAGTGGTAATTAAGGGGAGTGTTGAATGTGGTAATTACTACTGCCTACCTGCATTTAACAAGGTAAGTGAGAACGAGAGACTTCACGTCTACAACTTTCCTAGCACCAAATCATTCTTGACAGAATTCCAGATCTTTCCATTGGTATATATATACATGTTCAGATTCAGTGAATTCGTGGTTTGATCTATCCCTGCATTTCCTGTGTGACAGTAGCTGTTGTTTGCTTCTAGTCCTTCAAATCTGGCAATGAATCTGTTGTGTGCAGATTGAGAATGCTAGATCGGCGAAGTGAAGAGATCTGCTACTCGTGGTGGTACTGTGCACGCTGTAGTGCATTTGATGAAAGATAAACTTATAAAGATCACGATCGCTGCTAATCTGGAGGACACGTTGGTAGTCAGCGGATGGCACTAGTCCATCGGCTGCTGCAAAATTTGTTATTTTGATAGATTTTTGTTTCTAATTGTTGGAGATTGGAGCGTGTAGGGAGTGCTTCAAATAGCAATCCAATCTTAAAAGTAGCTATAATATGAGATTTTTGATGTATAGAACTGCTCAAAAGAACCAGCCACAGTGAAATCCGAAGTGAAGAAGCATGGCCTATGACAAGCCAATCAATTTGCAAAGAAGAAATGGCTGTGAGAAAGCGAGTTATTGTTGGTGGAATGGCGTGGAGAATGCCCAGCTACAAGAAGAGGCCAATCAGGATCTCCAAGTTGTTTTTGTAACAGCTTTTCACATGCCGCGTGCAACCCGTGAGCATGAGAGATTAGGCTCGCACAGACATTTATTTTTTTATTTTTTAAGGCATGGGAAAATCGGTAACACTTAAGAATTACTTGGGTATGACTCAGGTTTAAATCTGTCCGTTGCCACTATAAACCCAAAAATATATCTAATAGGTTCAAATTTTTATTTATTAAATTTATTTATATATTAAATAATTTAAATAAAAAAAAATGTAATTTTATTAGATGATATAACCAAATTTTATTAATAATTATTAAAAAACAAAATAGAATGTGGATAATTTTACCTATTTTTTTTGGAAGAATTATAATGACCTACATATGATGTTATCATAGTAATAGTGGTATAGTGACCATGAGTGACAAGTGATGTTATCAAAGTAATATATCACATTTTGTGAAGAGTGTAAATCATGAGTTAAAAGGGTGGCATGGGAAAGGTGTTATGAGGTGCCATGGTGTGTTGACATGAAAGTACACATGTGAATTGAGGTGAGAGTTTAAATCGTAAAGATGACAGGTTATTTAGGAAAACTTTTCTCTTCTTTGTTTTGCTCCATTGTATGTTTAAATGGGTGATGAATTCTGCAAAAGGTAAATCTAACTATTAAGATTTGGTTTATCTATTCAGAAGATTTAGAGTTTATCTTATACTAAAAATTGTTTAAATGGGTGATGATATATGCAAAAAGTAAATCTAATTATTAAGATTTGGTTTATCTATTCAGAAGATTTAGAGTTTAGAGTTTATTTTATACTAAAAATGTTTGAAGATTTAGAGTTCAGAGTTTATTTTATACTAAAAATGTTTGAAGATTTAGAGTTTAGAGTTTATCTTATACAAAAAAAATGTTTTTTATAAAGTTAGAATTATGTTATCTTTCAAAGAGTGTATGAGAGGAGTTCAAGAGGTAGTATATGTTAATATTATATTGATAAAATTGAAGATAAAGATATATAATATCTATTAATAGTAATAAAATATATTAATACCAATTTTAAAGTTTAAAATATAATTATGAAGTCTATATAAATTATTAAAAAAAATATGTTCATTATGTTGGTAGGCATTTTTATTTTGGAAATAGGATGGAGGGTATTAAATTGGACGGTGGAAATGCATCCAATAATTGTGTCTTCTTTTAATCTTTATCATCCAATAATTTAGTTTTCCAATTGATAATGGCCCGAATTGTTCTCGACTCTTGGATTTCATGAATGTAGATCACCGTGGATGTGGCACAAGGGCTAGAATACTTGCATCATGAAAACAATATCAATTATGCCCATCATTACATCAAGTCCAACGATGTTGTGATCACAGAGTCAGGCTACAGAGTGTGAATATGCCATCTCGATGCCTGCTATCTCGTCGAGGAATATGAGGCACCTAATAATTTTGAGACACAAGGGGATTCAAACTCAAATACATGGGCCAGTGGTTTGCACAAAAATTCTAGCCTAAAGATAATCAATGTGATATTGATAGTTAACGGGAGTTGTGTTGGCAGATCGTGATCCCTATTAGCATTCAACATCTGCTATTGATCCAGATGTGTTAGTATATATAATAATCTAACCTAGTACAAATCAAAGCATTGTTAAAAAAACTAAAATGACATCGGCATTGGGCTATAAGAAAACACTACAAATCTAAATCAGTTGGCATCACTAGCCCCGTGACAACCACCATTACCACTATCCCTTGTACCAAGCACCCCATCACCCTTGTGAGCATCACCACTGCCATCGCCACCTGCACCAATCCACTCACCACCCACAAGAGCATCGACATCAAAATAACTCATAAAAATACCCTCTAGTGCATTGAACTACAATTAAAATTTAAAATCTAGTTAGATAAAATTCTTAAGTACAAAATTTATGCACTGACAATATTTTCAAATTTAACCAGATTGATAGAGTTATCTAAGTGAAGCCATCGATAAATTGTGTGTGGGATATGAGTCTGTGTATATTGAATCTAATTCTACATAACAAATCCTCGGATCGCCAATGGGCCCTCTTCAGAATGTTGATGAATTGTTGAATCTCACTCATGTGACCACATCACTACGACATTGATATCCCCATGTACCTAGACCTTTGTGTGACGATATTACATGTAAACACTCAAATTAATAAATATATTCTAAATCATTCTTTCAAAAAATGATGTGTAATTTGTATTTGGTTGAATTGATTCAAAAATTGTACCTCATCGACTAGGTGCGGAAGTTGAGTACTTATTTATGTAGCATGGATATGTGTAAATTCACACTTTGTTATGGGCTCATTCTCTAGTGAGGGTGGAGGACCATCGACAACACCCTTTCCTTTACCCTATAAAAATTTAACAAGAGACGTGAATAAGGTTAGGATGATGATAACCAAAATTCAACCATGTACGAGTCGTATACTTGTAAAAATCAACCATATACTAATCGAGCCTCTTGCATCTACCTTTTTTGGATGAGAAATAAATTGTTCACTCAAGTAAACCCCATCCAGTAATGCAGACACTTGGATTTCATAAAGACAAAAGAATATTACTTAATGCATTAATTCTATATGTATTGAAAGATGATCGATTGATGACTAATAAAGATAATTTAAGCATACAAAATTGTACAAAACTATACCTCACCTCTAAAGTTTGGGTTGCATATCTTGTGCAATTGAAAATATGCATTCCAATCATCAATTGCTTACAATGATAATTTGTTGAGGGGTAACAACTCAAATACACTATCAACCATAAAATACAAATCGAGCTCTATGGAAATAGGTGGTGGTCTATATCTCTCCCCAATTAAATAAAATGTAATACTTCACAATGAAGTGTGCATGATGTCTTAAATAAAATCCCTTTCCTCAACTCCAAGATGCAATAGGCTGAACAACTCCTAAGGAAAAACAATACTCCTGCTCAACAATGGTACTAATCTACTTGAGAAGGTGATATGGTAGTAAGGTCTCTACGATCCATAGGATGGTTATAATTGCATCCACTACCCAAACCATAAAAACTTGATTGTGTCTTGGAATAGTCAAAGTGCATGCGCAACAAAAACTTACCATAAATATGTGTTGTAAAATATAATTAAACCTCATCATGGTGGGGAAACATGCCCCATGCTCCAAAATGTGTCATAAAAATGACACGTTGTAACCTCAATCTTAAACTCCAAGAGTTTAAGTGGTTCCCCCCTCACACGGTTAGGAGAGATCTCAAATAGTGTACCCCTCACATCATGCCCTCTTCTTGCAACTTTCACCACCTCCTAGTTATTTTTCCCTAACACCTCATCTCTCCTCCTCATGATGACACTCTACCAAAGGGTACTATGTGGCCCCACCCCCAATAAAAAACCATCAACTAATTGATGCTCTCTAGCATCATCGACATAAAGGATTGAGTGGCATTATTGTGGCAAATAGCTAAGATCTATCTATGCAACTAGTTTCATTTCCCATATATCTCCTCACAAGTGATCTTCACCACCTCATTCTCCCATGGATGGGGAGATGTGGTATGATCTTGTACACTAGGGACTTCTACACATTAAACAAAATACATATATACATTCTAATTAGTGTTTGTTTGTGAATTCAAACTTTCAAAATTCAAGATATCCATAAGTTAACAAGAATTAAATCCACATCATTAATACTCGATTCATGAAACTCCTCGCTATCCTATGATGATGTATATGTACTCCACAATGGGAGAGGTGCACTACCTCTTTGACTATCGATACAACTAATTGTAGCTAATGTCACCTCGTAGCTATATGGTAGGGTCCCTATGAAAATTAAAACACATATTATTCAAGGTTATAATAATTCACTTATGTATTTTTAACTCAGTAAAAAAAAGTATTTGTAAGACATATGTGTCCTCTCGCGAGTTGGATGAGGCATAGCTCTAGGTTGTCTGGGAGTAGGACCTCGAGACTGTTTGGAGCTCCATCTCATGTGAAGAAAAGACCCTTCCTCTCGGGGACGATCTGCATCAAATAACCAAGATGAATTAAATACAACTCTCTCATATCATAAATCAAAACTAAAATGTGGCTTACCAAATAAGGATTTTAAATGTTAAGTGTTTTAGTGGTTAAGGTCCATAGGGTTTAAGTGATGGGTAAACGGGCACTAAAAAATAAATATAAGATAAATTAGCAAGGTGAACAATGTGTTGGTTGAATGATTATAATTCTATGTATCATCCACTTCTGTGTTGATGGAAGTGTCATTTTGTGTGAACGACGTTGTGATAAGTGAATTGATTGACAAGTTCTCCTAAAAATTGGTCGTGGGTCAATTTCTAGGTTGGTCGACTTTTAGTTTGCTATCATTTCACTTGGTAACACATGAGTTGTAAGGTTTTCCAAGCTCATCACAAGAGACACTGGAAAATAAATCCTTCTCCATTCTACTTAGAGTTTTGGAAATTGTTGTGTCTCCCTAAGAGGGATAGCTTCTAGATGTTTTCATGGATTTTCATCGCATTCAGTTTTCAAGTTCATTGTATTGGATCAATGACTTCAACATACTTTCTCATGCACTTCCTTACCAAAGGAAGTGCCATTTTGTGTGAATGGTGGTGTGGTAAATGATTTGTTTCACGGGTTTACCCAAAAATTTGGTTATGGGTCATTTGTAGGGTGCTCAAATTTCATTTTTCTACCTTCTCCACTCAGTAACAAATGAGTGGTAATGTTGTCCATGCTCATTGAGGGAGGAACTTGTAAACAAAACCATTTCCATTGTAGATGGAGTTTTCATAATTATTGTGGCTCCCTAAGAGAATTTGCCTTTTCATTGTTCATCCTTGTTGATCTAGGTGGATATCAGTGGCCACCCACCTATTCCATTGGATCAAATCCTAATTTCCATTTTGGCAGTTTTTTTCTAGCTTTTCGGGTCCTAAACTTCTAGGGTCGTTTTGAGGTCCTAAACACTGTGTTTTGGGTCCACCACAGTCACATTATAGACGACGTCAGAGTGTGATCTTAAACTATGTATTCCTTAGATAGAAATTTCCAATGAGCTATCATGTGCCTAAAACGAAGATTGTATGCAAAAGTTACAACCCCGTGAATTTGATGTACCAACTTACCCCATCGAGGCCCACATGAATTTTGGTGCTTCATCTCCTAGGGTTAGGCTTTTGGATGTTGAGGCTTTTCTCATTTATGTTTTATGTCAAAAATTCCTTTGGAGCCTCATTGTAACCATGTTCTTGCGAATGAGTGTAGCCGACACATCTCTTCTCAGAGATAAGCTACTGCCATTCTAGCTAGCTTGTGTGATTTTACATTTTACAATCTTTTGTATTTCATACAGTTATTAATAGAATATGAGCTTTACTGTATTACTATGTTCCTTGCCATATGTCTGTGTAATTCTTTGTTATATCTCTGTTTTATTTCTTCCTTCATATCGTTCCTAAAATAATCTGGATCAGTGGTATCAGAGTAGTCTACTCTGTGTCGTCCTCAGTGCATGTCCCCAATGAGGTCAGGGTATAGAGAGTTGGGTCTCAAGATTGTATCTCTCAAGGAAAACCTCTCTCACACACCCAAGTTACCTTCCATGGAAGAAGAAAAGAGGGACGATGGGACAGGAGATCCTTTCAAACTGTTTCTCAAGGAAGCTCTCGCGCGACAGAGGAACGATATGAAGGTAGAAATAAAAAAATATGTATAACAAATAATTACACAGAGATATAGCAAGGAACACAATAATACAATAAAAATTAGATTCTATAAATAACTATCTGAAATACAAAATACGGTAAAAGGCAAAAGCACACAAGCTAGCTAGAATGCTGGTAACTTATCTCTGAGAAGAGATGTGTCAGCGATGCTCATTCACAAGAATCTAGTTACAATGAGGCTCCAAAGGCCTTTTTAACATAAAACATAAATGAGAAAAACCTAAACATCCAAAAACCTAACCCTGGGAGATGAAGCACCAAAATTCATGTGGGCCCCGATGGGGTAAGTTGGTACATCAACTTCCTGGGGTCGTAACTTTTGCAAACGATCTTTGTTTTAGGCACACGATAGCCCATTGGAAAAGTATATTCAAGGAATACACATTTTTTCGTCACACTCTAACTCTATCTACAGTGTGACTGTTGCGGTCCCAAAAAATGTTGTTTAGGGCCTCAAAATGGCCCCGAAAATTTCTGGCCCGAAAAGATAGAAAAAAATTTCCAAAATGGAAATTGGGCTTTTAGTCAGTGGAATAGGCGGGTGGCCACCGATGTCCACCTGGATCATTATTTTTGTGGTATACAATGTTGATCGTGGCACTTCTTGTGCTTGGCATTGGCTTTTTGCACAATATCATGAACTTGTTGTTGAATGTGTTGGATGCGCTCCACAAATTTGGTTGCCCGATCAACCTATATCTGAGCATGGGAGGACTCTTACTGTGTAGTTGCAATGGGTAGAGCTACGTCAATGGGATCCAATGGTTGAAACCCCATGCACACCTAAAAAGGGTTGTGGCCAATAGAGTTGTGGAGGGATTTGTTGTAGCTATGTTGAACATAAGGAAGGTTTTCATCCCATGTGCATGGATGTTTGGAATTATACATTCGTAGGATATGGACAATAATCATGTTGAATACCTTTGTTTTTCCATTACTCTGTGGGTGGAAGGAAGTCGATTTGGTCATCCTAGTGTCCATCATCAACCATAGGCTGGACCAAAAGGTGCTCAGGAACCTACTGTCTCGATCAGAGATGATATTTTGGTTTCATTTGCAGAAAGAGCGCCTCACAGGGCCCCATAAGAAGTTGATCCCACTATGATACAAGCCTTACCCCATCACAAAGTCTATGGGTGAGAATGATTTTGAATTAAGTATTCCTCCTTTCCTTGGATTGCACCCGATATTTAATGTGGAACTGCTCCAACCATATTTTCCACCTCTCTTGAAAACTTTGGATGTGGCTGAGCAATTGGCCCCTATATAACTCAATCCTTCCTACATTGAACAGGTGAGATTTGATCGGATCATGGATACCAAGACGAAGGACACCCACCAACAGACTATCAAACTCTATCGGGTAAGTGGCTCACCAAGAGCCAGGTTCAACACAAGTTTCCTCATCTGATGCAGGCACTTGACACAATGGATACCATTTCTTCTTAATGGGGGAGGAATGATCTAAGTGGATATCGACAATCACCCACCTATTCCATTGGCTCAAATCCCAATTTCCATTTTGGCATTTTTTTCCTAGCTTTTTGGGGTCGTTTTGAGGCCCTAAACAACATTTTTTGGGCTCGCGACAGTCACACTATAAATGGAGTCAGAGTGTGATGTAAAAATGTGTATTCCTCATATAGACCTTTCCAATGGGCTATCGTGTGCCTAAAATAGACATTGTATGCAGAAGTTACGACCTTGGGAAGTTGATGTACCAACTTACCCCATCGAGGCCCACATGACTTTTGGCACTTCATACCCTAGGATTGGGTTTTGGATGTTTAGGTTTTATCATTTATGTTTTATTTCAAAAATTCCTTTGGAGCCTCATTGTAACCAGATTCTTGAGAATGAGCATGGCCGACACATCTCTTCTCAAAGATAAGCTACCACCATCCTAGCTAGCTTGTGTGCTTTTGTATTTTACAGTCTTTTTTATTACAAACAATTATTAATAGAATTTGAGATTTGTTGTATTACAGTGCTCCTTTCCATATATTTGTGTAATTCTTTGTTATATCTCTATTTTATCTCTTCATTCATATCGTTCCTAAAATAGTCTGGATCACTTGTTCAGGGTCAATTTATTTTGCTTGCACTTTTTACATATTGGCATTATCAAACAAGATACCTTTAAGCAAAATGAAAGGATTTATGGTTGGCTCATTTGGCCTCTCAACACCCTTTGGTGCTCACTTTTTATATTGGGTTGTGTGAGGATTGCCTCCCCATGTAGTAACCTATGTGGGGGCATTCTTCTAACTTCCACATCGTCTTCAGCTACATTGGATTTGACATTTATTAATGTGGCCTTATTTTGACTTTGCATTGAGCTCACCATAGGTAATCAGGTTTCATGGAACTATTGATTAGCGGGTGTTACAAACTCCCAAGTTACCTCAATGCATGGTTTGAAAGGTGGAAGGTCGGATGTTGCCACTTTGTTTCAAATGTTTTGATCTACCAATATCTTCTTTCTTGTCTTATTTGATTCTCACAAAAACCCCAATTGTCTTAGTCAATAAGGATTGATGCTTACATGGTGATGACCATCTAAAAAGAATATTGAGGTGGGAATTTTCTCACCTTCTTTTTTCTTCACATTGAGGTCATCGCATGTGATTAGGTTTCATCGCATTGTTGATTAGTGAGTTTTCCAAACACCAAGATTAACTCAATATGTGGTTTAGAAAGTGGAGAGTTGCATGTTCCTTCTCTATTTTAGTAGTTTTGATCTTCGAGTATCTCTATCCTTGTCAGATTCAATTCCCCTAAAAACTCCAATTTATTGGCCATAAAGTATTTACGCTAGCATGGCGAGGGATATCTAAAAAGAGGATCGATGTGGGAACAATTTCACATTATTTCATCTTCGCATTGAGGTTACTGGAGGCAATCGGGTTTCACCGCACTACTGATTATCGGGTGTTGCAAACTCCTAGGTTACCTCAATGCATGGTTTGGAGAGTAGAGGAATTCTTGTTCCCTCTCTATTTTGATCATTCTGATCTAATAGTATCTCTATTTGTGTCCAATTCGATTCCAAAAAAATCTGAATTTCCTTGGCCAACAAGGATTGATGCTTGCATGGAGAGGACTATTTTAAAAGATGATCGAGGTGGGAACGTTCTCACTTTGTTTTGTCTTCACAATGCACATTGAGGTTGCTACAAGCAATCAGGTTTCACTTCACCATTGATTATATGGGGTGTCCACTTAGAGAACCTATGACATAACACCTACATTCGTGGGATATTAAAGAATACCTCTAATTTCACAAGATATTGATAAATACCTCCCAAAATCGTTTTTTTGAACCCTTCTCCCAATACGTCTTTTCCAATAAAAAAAACCCTATTTTTATTATATATCCTTATTTTTACTAGATTTCCATCTTT
Organism: Picea sitchensis; assembly: GCA_010110895.2. Taxonomy (NCBI): domain Eukaryota; kingdom Viridiplantae; phylum Streptophyta; class Pinopsida; order Pinales; family Pinaceae; genus Picea; species Picea sitchensis. The sequence continues at coordinate 25,506 of SNQJ01S0081632.1, forward strand.
ATTGATGTGGATCATCCACCACATTTCGCATCTAACTGACCATGTATGTCAGTTCCAAGCACACTATTCCAATTTTCTTTGTAATCTATCACACTGGCCCTATCTCAGTTATTTAATAAGAGATTCTACAATCAACTGGACAGAGGTTACAAAGTAGCTCGAACAATACAAAGGTGAAGGAAGAGTGAATTTCTACAAGGAAATTTTTTTCTTTTTCTTTCTGAGTTAGGGTTTGGACATGTAATAAGGGATAGACTTTGTTCCCTGAGCCTGGGTGGTTTTTCATTTCTTGCATGTAATTTTTTGTTTTTGTGTTGTTACTTTGTTTCGATGAATGAATCAAATTATTTCACCTGAGCGTGTTTATCTTACTGTCTGTGATTCATAGTTATATATCATGTCCATTTTTTGTTTCAATTTTATGGTTGAGTACAGATATCCCCTGTAGCTAAGTGTCTACATAATATTGATATCAAAGAAAACCTTGATGGTTGAAAGAGGAATCCACTTGAATTGGGGTAGAAGAGGCAAGAGGAATGTTAGGCGAAGAGAAGATCTGCAGGAAGAAATGCTCTAAATATTGGAGGCCATTAAGTCTAGGTTGCCTCATGAATATTATGAGGAAGAGTTGGTAGTTCAAAGGGGTCGAATTGGAGCCATCGATCCCATGGATAGGCTTATTGAAGCTATAACCAAGCAAGCAACCAGAGTTAAGGTTGAAATCCCTGACTTCAAAGGTGAACTAAATCCCGAATTGTTTTTGGATTGGATTCAAGATCTAGAGAAGCACTTTCATATGGAAGGGATTGAAGAATTTGATCCATGAAGGGTCAAAATTGTAGCTTCGAAAATGAAGTTGCATGCATCTCTGTGGTGGGAGAACCTCCAGAATGCCAGGGAAAAACAAGGGAAGGACAAGATTAGAATGTGTCCAAAGATGTTAAAGTGTATGAAGATGAATTGTATGCCCTTGGATTATCAACAAAAACCTTTTAGGGAGTATCAAAATCTAAGACAACAGGATTTATCCATACCTTCTTTCATCGAAGAATTCTTAAGGCCGCAAATCAGGACTGGATTGCAAGAGGATGATGAACACATGTCAACAAGATACATCAATGCACTTAGATTTCAGCTCCAAGATGATTTGGACCTAATCAAAGTGAACTCTATGGATGAAGCATATCATCTGGTCTTGAAAGCATAAGAGAAATTAAACATGCGAGGAAAAGCAATGATCAAACGAGGCAGAAACAATTTAAATAGAGGGAGAGGAAGTTCTTCCAAATCAGCGAATGAAGAAGAACCCATGGACAATGTTAAGGAATACTTCCAAGGTAGGGGAACCTTCAAAAGTAGGGGGTGAGGGAGATCATTTTATGGAAGAACAAATCATCCCTAGAGGTAGATTGGAAGCAAAAGAGCGTGTTTCAGAAAGGAAGCAAGTGCAAAGATAAGGTATGCAAGGTGATTGTAGATGGAGGGTCTACTGATAATATGGTAAGTATTGAAATGGTACAAACTTACAACTTACATGCATTCTGAAACTACACCCCTATAACATTTCTTGGCTAAAAAAGGATCATAGTGTACTTGTGAATCAATCTTTCCTTTTTGACTTCAAAATTGGCCCGTATGAAGATAAAGTGTTATGTAGCGTAGTGCCCATGGATGCTTTCCATCTACTATTGGGTAGACCTTGGTAATATGACAAGAATGTGGTTCACCATGGAAACAAAAACACCTATTTGATACAGCATGAGGGGAAATGCCATATATTGAAAGCCTTTTAAAGATGAAGAAGCAACTGAATTGACAACTCTATCCTTGACTACAATGGGATGGAAGAAGTTTTCCAAGGAATCCAAGGGTGGGATTTGCTATCTGTTGTACCCTCAATATAAAGAGAAATTATGTCCACAAACAATCCCATTAGAGGTGCATAAATTACTTCAAGGGTATATGGATTTGATCCCACCTAATATGTCGGCTGGTTTTCTTCCTTCAAGGGACATTGCCCATCAAATAGATTTGGTTCCTAGTGCCAAACTTCCAAATCAAGTTGCTTACAGGATGACTCCCCTAGAACATGAGGAAATGAGGAGGCAAATTATAGAATTGTTGGAACATGGATTTATAAGGGAAAGCATGAGCCCATGTGCCATGCCTTCCCTACTCTCTCCCAAAAAGAGAGGAAATAAATGGAGTTTATGCATAGATTCTAGAGCCATTAATAAAATCACGGTAAAGTATCATTATCTGCTACCAAGAATGGATGACTTACTAGATTGTCTTTCAGGTGCTAAAGTCTTCTCCAAAATTGACCTCAGAAGTGGATACCATCATATTCAGATTCATGAAGGAGATGAGTGGAAGACAACTTTCAAAACCAAGGATGGATTATTTGAGTGAATGGTGATGTCATTTGGTTTATCCAATGCCCTAGCTACTTTCATGTGAACAATGAATCAGGTATTTAGACTACACATTGGAAACTTTATTGTAGTCTATTTTGACGATATCTTGATTTTTAGCAGAAATTTGGACGAGAATGTGGAACATTTGAGGAAATTAGTTGACATGCTTAGAGAAGAAAGGTTGTTTATCAGCCCTGAAAAGAGTGAATTCTGCAGGGATAAGTTGGTGTTTTTGGGTAATGTTATTTAAGCAAATGGATTGAGCATAGATCCAGAGAAAATAAAGGTAATCCTTGAGTGGCCTACTCCTTGAAATAGAACAGAGGTGAAGATATTCCACGGGATGGTAAACTTTTATAAGAGGTTCATCTGGAATTTTAGTTGGGTGAGTGCCCCCTTGACTGATTACGCAAGAGGGAAGGACTTTGCTTGGACAAAGGCAATTGCTATGAGTTTTGAACAACTCTAAAGAAGGGTTACGAAAGCACTCATTCTTCATATACCAGATTTGAGAATCTTTTTACAGTTGAATGTGATGTTTCAGGAATTGCAATTGGAGGAGTGTTGAGCCAAGAAGGTAAACCTATGGGTTTTTTTAGTGAGAAATTAAATGAAGATAAACAAAATTATAGTACTTATGATAAGGGGTTATACAGAGGGGTACAATCCTTAAAATATTGGAGGAATTACCTGTTGCATAAAGAATTCATTTTGATGACGGATAACCAAGCCTTGAAGTACATAAATTTCTAGAGTAAGTTGTCCCACAAACACACCAAATGGGCTTCATTTCTATAGGCCTATACGTTTTTTTACAACATAGGAGTGGTAATACCAATGTGGTGGTTAAGGCCTTAAGTAGGAGGCATTATATGTTGGTAGTTATGATTAATGCACTGGTTGGATTTGAAGAAATTAAGGGTAAATATGTCGATGACCCATATTTTAGTAGCATTATTGAAATTTTAGGTGGACAAGACCTTTCTGGTTTACACTCATTTGAAGACTTCCTATTATTGGATGGATTTCTATTTAAAGGCCCTCAACTTTTCATTCCCTTGGGATTGAGGCGAGAAAATATTGTGAGAGAAACGCACTCGAATGGAATGGGTGAACACTTTGGAAGGGACAAGACCTTCGAAATAGTACCAAAAAAATTATTTTGGCCTAACACGAGAAGAGATGTGAACAGATTTGTTTCTTCCTGTAGGGTGTGCCAAATGTCAAAAGGAGTACAGTAGAATACAAGCCTCTATATTCCCTTACCTATACCGAAGGAACCATGGATTGATATTTCCATGGATTTTGTCTTGGAGCTGTCGTGAACCCAAAGGGGCCATGACTCAGATTTTTTAGCAGTGGACCACTTCTCCAAAATGGCTCATTTCATCCCATGTAGAAAGACAAGTTATGCAATCCACGTGGCATGTCTATTCTTTAGGGAAATAGTACGATTGCATGGTATTTTGAAAACCATAACCAATGACAGGGACACCAAATTCCTAAGCCACTTTTGGAGGATTTTGTGGAAAAAATTAGATACCAAGATGCAATTCAGTTCTTCTTATCATCCCCAAACAGATGGTCAAATTGAGGTGTTGTATAGGAGTTTTGGTAACTTTTTAAGGTGCCTAGTGTGTGACAATCCTTGACAATGGGATCTAGCACTACCCCAAGCTGAATTTTCCCTTAATTATAGCATAAACAGATCTACACGTAAGTTTGCTTTTCAGGTTGTATATGGTGTCAACCCCAAGGGAATTATAGACCTATTTGATTTTCCAACAAACCCATATCTCATTCTAGATGCTACAAATTTCGTGGAGGACATTCATGACATACATCAACAAGTTGAGCACAGATTGCAGTAAATGAATGAATAGTACAAACAACGAGCTAATATGCACAGGACAAAGAAGGTGTTCCAGGAAGGATAAATGGTCATGGTGCATTTGTGCAAAGAGAGGTACCCCAAGGGTACTTACAACAAATTAAAGCCCAAGAAATTTATGCCCTATAAAATCCAGAAAAAGATAAACAAAAATTCTTATCTAATTGAACTGCCAGAGGATCTAGATAACAATCTTGTTTTTAATGTTGTTGATCTCTACTCACATGCAGTTGGGACCAACAATGATATAAAGGATGATGGTGAGAAAGAGAAGGAAAACAACTGGACACATTACTTGCCAAAAAAAAGGAGAAAATAGGTGGAATGAATGCTAGACACCAAATCGTCAGGAATGCACTCAAAGTATTATAAACTATATTTGGTTATATGGGAAGGTCTTCCAAACTCCTACAATAGTTGGATCATTGAGACTGGTCTACTTAAGTACAACTGAGAAGCTACGCAGAGTGATCTTGAACCAAAAGAGGCAAAAATTTTAAAAGGATGGTAGGATGATGTGGAGCATCCACCACATTCAGCATCTGACTGACCTTGTCTGTCAGTTTCGGGTGCCCTATTCTAGTTTTCTTTGTAATCTGTCACACTCTCCTTGTATCATTTATTTAATAAGAGATTATGAAACCAATTGGACTGAGCTTACAAAGTAGCTCGAACAGTACAAAGCTGAGGGAGGAGTGAATTTCTACGGGGATTTTGGGTTTGGACACGTAATAAGGGTGGGACTATGTTCCCTAAGTCCAAGGAGGTTTTCATTTCCTGCATGTAATTTTTTGTTTCCCTGGTGTTACTTGTTTCGATGAATGAATCAATTTTTCACTTAAGCCTGTTTATCTTACTATCTGTGATTCAGAGTTATATATTTTGTCCATGTTTTGTTTCGATTATGTGGTTGAGTACAAAGATCCCCTACAGCTGAGTGTCTGCATCATTTATACACCCCATTACCTATAAACCACCCATGCAGCCCCCCTTTCCCAAGTACCCCACATCCCCCCACCATTACCTACAATATATTGATTCTACTTTTCAAAATTTTTAAATGCCATCTATGAATGAACATGATAAGATATTGGTCAACAAGGTGAAGCACCCATGGTTAATTAGCGAGTGTTTCAAACTCCCAGGTTGCCTTAATCTATGGTTTGGGGATTTTTTAACTCCCATGTTACATTCACACATTATATAAATCTATCTTAATTTTGGTTTTGATTTTTTTTTGTATAGATTGAAATTAATCCAAAAAAGATAAACAATAATCCCTTGTTGTACGCAATAGGGACTAATAAAGTTCACATTAAAACTAAGAGTTGTATCAAATGGCTGAGAGAATGTCGTGTTAGTCTTTACGGATGAGAACACCCATTAAAGTTAACTCTCTTAATAATGTGAGCCCTTGGATTGCAGCAAGGGTTACACCTTCATTGTTAATCGATTATCCAACTCCCTAAGCAAAAGAAAGTTCTTATTATCCTTTTGAATCATAAATGACCCCTACACTTGCCATTCTTTACTCTAAATTTATTAACTATATCAAACTATTAAAANATTACAACTCTATTAATATTAAATAAAATTATATTAATTTATTATTATTGTTATAAATGAACTTTTTGTGGGTCACAAACCCATGAACTTGCAAATTAGTGCATGCATCTTCATTTGGTCTCTGTAGAGTTTCGTTTACGGATCCTCCAGTATCACCTTGGGTATCATTGATGTTTTGGGTTTGCATAGGTTGCACTCTTCTGCCCCGTTGGGCTTCACTGTGTCTTTTGCCTCACTAGTTTCTTTGGCTTCTTCTCCCATGCACTCAATTTTTCCCTGGTTCCTTTCCTGACCTTTTTCTGTGTCTGATCTCGAGGTGCCTGTCATTGGTGCCTTGAAAACTACGCCTCTTGGCCCTTTCCCTCTCTACCACTACCTATTTGTATGAGGGGGTACTCTTACCCCCCCTTTGGTGCTCATGTTGTCCTCTGCTATGTCCGCGACTATCAAACCCTAGCTTGCAGTTGCTCCAAACCCTCTGCTAGATGCAATATAACATTAGCTATAATAAGGTTATCTTTTCCTTATTAATTGTAGAAGGACTTATCAAATTCATAAGGTTTTTTAAAAATAGAGGTAGCCTCAAAATACATGATAAGGTCTTTTAAAAGATTCAATTTGTAAGTTTTAATATTAAAGTGAAATATTCATAATAATTATAATAATTGATAATAATTTTGGAAATATTGGTTATAATAAATTTACACCTCTCATTTGATTTAATTTCATATTTTTTTATTGATTAAGGTGGAAATATACGAGCCCGCAGGGGTGTAGACCGATTGGCAAGTGCCGTGTAAATGGAAGGAACTATGTAAAATGAGGTCTCAAGGTCGATTCTCACCCCGATTTACTTGGAGGGCGTGCTTGCAGGCTGTGCGTTTCTCCCTAGGGTTTATAAG